>JAQGAA010001846.1:0-14268 GCA_034696425.1 Isotoma viridis | reverse complement strand
AATAATTAACTGCAGATTCAATGTAACTAATTTTATTTTATTTACGAGTAAGTTTGAAGTACAAAATTCATAATATGAAATTATTCAACGTATACATGATACATGATCACAAAGGCAATTTAAGTTAATCGAAATAATACTGCTACTAACTATTAAATCACTTTTCTCATGCGATTAATCCTATTAGTGTAACATATCCAGACAAGTTCATCTTAAAAATGTGTTATGCAAAGTTATATAAAGTCTTGTTCATTGCAGACAAATGCAACAGATCAATCGTAAATATTACTACGAATCAGAGTCATACTCCTCAATTGTGTACTCTTCTTCATTTGCTTGTGGGAATAAGAAGGTTTGTGTCCTCAACTCTACAGCTTTTTCGGATGGTTTTTCTTCCTTTTTATTTTTATTAGGGTCTGTATCAGTCTCCTCTTCATGTTGGCTGCCAGTGTCTAAGGAAGGTTCATCAAAAGCATCTCTTTCGTTTAGAGTATCCTGATTGAGTCTGAAGATTCATATGTGAGAGCCACAATTAGTCACTTATTTAAGTATGGACGAGAAAATATTTGTTAAGGACAAATTTACCTCTGTCGATTACGTTGCTGTATCGTTCCAATTTCTTTGATGAAGCCAATTTGGTCTAAAAAAAACAAGATGAAATTAAGAGCTGCTACCGTCATTCATATGTTGGTAAAAAAGGATGTATTACCTGAAGCCCATAGACGTGCGTGAAACTTTGTTAGCTTAGCATAAAATGGTAGCACTTCCGAGTAAAAATTCGCTTGAACAGCACCTTCCTCAACAAACAGGTGTCTAACACTTTCGACACTATTAATAAATATAATAAAAATACATAAACTACCTGCAATAATCTACTTTAATGGTTCAAAAATCACAATACAAAGATGAAGTACTAAAATAAAAACCTTTTCTCGATCCGATATTTCACATCTCCAAACATTGGCTTTTTCAAAGGTCTCCATGTATTAGCCGTCCGATTTACATTTGCGTACATAACACCTCGGGAAGAGGTAAGTAACGCAATTTCTTCTCTGGATTCACGTTCCTGACATTGGAGAAGAAAGTGTAATTTACATTTATTGTACTAAATGAAAGTAGGTAAGTATATATTAATTACCTTGTAATTCTTCATCACTGTGCCACTGTCATCAAATGGCCACCGCGACAATAAATACTCAGAGTCAGCCAAAAAAGCTGAAGCCTCAACGATGTCGTCCATCGATCCAAAAAATGGAACATAATTTTGTTGAAGAAAATTTAAAAAAGTATCAGCTGCAACTTCGATTTTATTGACTAGCTCTTCTGGGTTTTCTTGTAATGGTTTGGAACGTAAACATTTCTCAGCCGTCTGAGGTACATTTGAGCTCAATTCTACATTTGACGAATCATCCCCTAATGAAAACCACAAATAAACTAAATTATAAAGTCGCCTGTCGGCATCATCAATAATAATTATTTGTTGTGAGTTAACTATGGATTTCTACACATTAGATATGGCAACAATCAGGATGAGTAAACTGCTTAAATCTTATTTGTGCTAGAGTGTTAGAGAGAATACGACAAAGAATACCCCAAAAGTTTACTCAGGTATAACAAAACTTACGTTTAGCATATAGTACTTTTCCAAGAGCTCTAAATAAAAACAACGTTTCATCCTTTTGAACTTCCGATTTATCATTGCTGCTGTTTCCTTTCGTCATCGCAGCGGTTCTTGACTTTTTAATTGGTGGAGCTTTGAATTCCGACTGAATTGGCTCTACATAAAATATATCACTTATTTGTAAAACCCTTAGAAATTGAAATAAATAATTTCTTCATAAACTTACGGGGAATTTTCATTAACTTAAATTGAAGAGTATTAATAGCACATCTTATGTCGCCTCCACTAGCTATCGCGATACTTTCGACCATTGATTTGTCAACGACGACTCCTTCCTTTGAGCAAAGAGCAGTTAAAAACTTTACCATGAATGTCGTGGCAATAGGGTTAAATCTGAAAAAACAACACACAATTAATTTAAGTTTATTTAAAAAAATACATTGAGTATTAAACTCTTTGTTCTTTTTAACAACAAAAGCCGTCAACTCACGAAATTATGGCTATATTTAAGTCTTGAACAAAGTTCTTTGGGAATAATTTGTTAACATTGGAATCATTAGATGAACTATCTGGAATTATGAATACGACTGGACATCCTCCCGTAGATGCGAATGATCTATAAAAATAAGAATAATTTTTGTTATAATTTGTTTGACATCACAGCATATATTTCATAAACAATACTCGGGTGAATGAATACTCATCTACACATTACCTTAAAATTTTGTGAAATGAAGACGCGTCTCTGTAAAACATATTCGGGAAGTCCTCAACCAAAACAACTCGATTTTGACACAGTGGTCGGCCTTTGATTGGCAGTGAGTTGTACTGCGAAGCTCGAAATAAAAAGTTAGAAAACGTGTCAAACTGGTTTTTCCCTTGTACTTCATCAAGCTCGAACTTTGCTAAAAATTACATTTTTCATGTAAAAAACCATATACTGAAAACGACTGAAAACTGCGCTTAAACCGTTATACCTAATCGGTCCGATTGATAATCTGTCAGAGACATCGGGTTTATCCATTCCTTGATTTGAAAATTAAGTTCTTTTGCAACAAGAAAGAGCGTAGCAGTTTTACCACTTCCACAATTTCCACTCAACACGCATATTTTGCTCTGAAATACACAAAATTCATGAGATGAAGCTTGTAGGAATATCGGCTAAATATTCGAAATCTTTATAGCATACCTACCTGCCCATTGCGATTCATATCTAACGACGCTTTCAACCAAGATGAAACTTCTTCTACTTTCTTCTTATTCACAAATAATTCATCTAAACTACTAGGATAGTTTCTTTCAACCCAGGAAGTTCCTTGAAATTTTACAATCTTAGCTTTTCTTACTGTTTCCTTATTTTGATAGTCTGACTTTGCAGCGGCTTGAAGTCTTTGAAGAGGATTCATTCCCTTCGTTAAGCTACTGGGTTTAGTTCCTCCTAGATTAGGAGGGCTAGGACTAGGCCTTGGTGAAATGTTTTTGGATCCAAAAAGGGCTGTAGGGCTGTAGTTTTTCGTCTTAGAACTGAAAAGATGGAGATTTGAAGATGATGTTGTGCTTTTCGCAAACCCACTTACTACGGATGAACCAGGATGTTGTTCATGCATGATTCTTTTGGACCGCCTTGTGCCCACCCCTGCCCCTGTGTGAAGAGCCCAGTTAGAATTTGCTTCTTCATTACTTCGCAAAATCATCGGGTTTGATTCCGTAGGCTCTTCGTCTTCTAAATCAATCACAACTGGAGGGGATGGGGTTGACAACGATATCGGTATTCGGGAACGTTTACTACCACTTGGATCTTTCTGATTCGACATCGCCCTCTTTATATCTATTTCAATTTTGAACTGTAAAGTGTAAACTAAATATGTTGTTGTATGTATGTGAAAGCAAAAAGAAAGACAAGTCAAAAATCCACAATCAACAATCGTTTAGTAACTATTAGGTGTATATGAACACGTGTAACACGTAGACGTAATAAGCTAATTCATTATCACAAACTGCCAAATCTTTGAATCTGTACAAATTCAAAATTTAAATAATTATTATTATGTATTAGTATTTTATTTATTTATTCAAATCATGAAACTAATTTATTAATAAATGTTTTGTTTCTTACATTACATATTTTTTGGCACCAACATTTACAAATAATAGCCGGGCAAGGATGAGGGTAAGAAGAGATATACCCACTGGTCTTGTACTTGTACATTATTCAGACAAAATCATGAGATGACTTGGGTCATTCATTCACATCTTTGCAATTTGTAATGAATATTCCTAATTTACCTAATTAAGTAGAGTAGAAGTACTGCGATTGTCATGCTGTCTACTTTAGCTAAAATTTATTCTAAATCCTAGGCATATCATTTGACTATAATCATTTCATGATCGAACTAAAACTATGTGCACCGGAAATGATGACACATTGATAATGGACAAATAAACACGAACCTTGGATTTTACTTTACTTTATTTTACTTATTTTTATTATAAGAATTTTCTGAAGCAATGAAGTTAGATATGGGCTTTGAAATACGAAATTCATAAGCTGTAACATCAACATATTAATGATAAATCCGATAAAGGTAACACTAAATTGAAGTTAATTAATTAAGGGCAACATCACCTATAAAAATTGATTTCTTTAGGATAGAGAGAATACATAACATTTAATCCACAGCACCGGAATCAGAAGCATCGTCTTCACCCCCATCATCAACTGTGCTTTCAGTAAATTCTGATTCCATTTCAAGTAACAAAATAGTTCTCTTATTTTCACCCAACAAAGCTCCTACTCTTCTTAGTCCACTTACTGTTAACGATGAAGGAGCAAAGTCTTGAATAGGTAAAAGATAATCTATACAAGTATTACATGAGGGTGAAGGCTTGCAAATATCTAATGGAACATCAATATTGACGATCATAGGAAGAACAGATTTTCCTCCACATTTAGACGTCAGTCTTTTAATATCTATATAAGGACTTCGAGAAGTTAACGAAGTGTATGGTATTTGACATAAAATAGTTCTCCCCATGTCTTGCTGTTCATTTCGCTTATCTTTTCCGTCATACGAGACAATTGTAATGTGATTAGCTGAAAATATCTCAGAACAAATAACATTTCTTGAGAAGTGTAACATTGACGATTTCAGTAACATCTTTTTTGGGTTCGTCACATCAGTTTGAAACAAAAGTACCCTTTTAGAAGTTAGTTGGGCACTTAGGTACGCTTTAGGGGACTCTGGGTCCAAGAATAGTTGGAATGGCTTTGGTTTTCTGATTCTTAATGGTGTTAAATGCTCATCATTCTCATTTACTAATGGAGGTACAAAATACTCTGACTTTGGTATACGAATAATAGGGTAATTCTCTGCGTCAAATGGAACGGAACAAAGAACAGGAATATTTAGAAGACTTTTTGTTAGTTTAGTTATCCTCGGGATGATATCATTTACTAAATCTTCAACTTCAGACTCTGAGCAATCTAACAATATAGGATGGCCTCCGGTTGAAGCAATCGGCAGATTTGATAGTCCTTGGTTGAGGAGTGATCGTACAAAATTTGAAAAATCTTTATATTTATTAACGCCATTTTCAAGGTTGAAGCCGGATCCAGATGTTGTAGGTTCGTCATCAAGATTTACTTTATCTTTGTCTTCTTTGTTCAGATTATGGCCAACTTGCACATTTGCAAAGAGGTATTCAAAAATATCCTTCTCGATTTTGGCTTCAAGGAATTCTAATACTCTATCAGGATCCGCATCTTCTTCAATAAAATCAGGAACTTCTTGCGTATTATTGAAAGAGTGAATGGTATTAAGTATAAGGTGCATGAAGTGAAGACTAACTTCCACGAAATTGTAAATCAGACTTTGAATCTGAAGAACAGCTAGAAATAGATAAGAAGCAGATTTTCGCAATTCAATAATTACTTGACTTGCTTCCTCATACCCCGATATATTCTCTAAGAAACCTCCGATTTCATTTAAATCAGTAAGTAAATTTGTTATTGAACACTTGATAGTTCTGACATTCACTGTAAGACTAGCATTTGCTGACGCTATCAAATTGGCATTTTTCTTAGCTTCCTTTTCTCTTCCAACACTTCCAAGAAACATTTCCATCTCCACTGTACATATCCCGGTAAATAGAAGCTCCAAGAAATCGACCTTAACAGCTTTAATATCTCTTGTTCCTCCAAATGTCATGTACATCAAGTAAAGTTCCACCATTCTTGACCAGACGTCGTTTAAGGTTCCCAGTTCTGCTTGTATCAGAGCCCAACTTTTCAAGAATAAAATGTACTTAAGTCCTAACGGCCCTATAATTGGGGCCATTTGTGGTAGGTAATCATTTCGAAAGTGGCTGAATGTTATTGTCATATCATCAGATTGACCAGCGTCATCATCCGAAAGAAAGAAAAATGACTCCAAACTTCTCGTTGCGTCTACTTGTAATATATATGGGGTTGAGTTTTCGTCTGCGACTCGAATGCACAATCCTAACAGGAATCCTCCTGTGTAAGCATATACAAAGCCGTTGGATGTTCCAAGGAATAATATACTTAGATTGGATTCTAATCGCTGAATTTTTAGGTCCGTCTGCGATTGACGAGTACTGCTTGACAATACCTTTAAATTTAGTCCATGGACACCCATTTAATTTCTCAAGTATCTGTATCATTTGCTCAGTTATTTTGTTAATCAATAATTAATAATTTACTTTGATTACATCGTTTACCGCATGATGATATTGGGAGAGACACCAACGAGCTGCTGTTATGTGAAAAGGCAATTCATGATTGTGAACGATCTTTCCTCCCTCGACGTCAATTACGAAAGTAGTCTTCCCTGTAAAAGTTTAAACACAAAAACGTTAATGGTTTGTACATGTTTCCACTTATACTTTTAGTTTGAAAAACCTATATCAAAGCCTAACGCGTATATTAAAGGATAATTAAATTACCTGCTGTCACGAGCAGAAATAGGCCTTCTGGATGCCAAGTCATGTGCTCAGGGATTGCAGGGCTTTCTCTACTGATCAATGCTACTTGCCATACCTTCTGCCATGCCAGACGGTGTAAATGAACGTAACCTAAAATGATCCAAGGAATATAACACATTTTTATCATTTTATTTATTTGTTACGTTACAATCAAGTGTGAAATGAAATGAGTCTTATTTACTTATTTTCTTCATAATAAAACTAAATCATGATTGTCATGAATTGGCAAACTTTGAAGCAGAATGGCTAGCCCTGTCAGAAGTGCAAAGTCAGTGGTAAACATAACTGACATCAAAACAAATTTGTTTAGTCTTTCAAAGTCTTAAAAGTTTAAATTTTGCATGGACAACCGGGTTGGATTAACTAGATCCATAATTCCTTTTTCAAACACACGCAGTAATAAAACCTACTTTGTACTTACCTTTTATATTTCCTAAAGCCAGTAAATCCATTTTTGGCGACCATGACATAACAACTACCTCTTCCGAGGTTTGTCTTGTTCCTATATCTTTGATTTTCGGCATATTTGCTCTCTTAGCCAAAAAGTTTTACTTGAAGAAAATTAGTAAAAGTACATGTACTAAACAATTACTAATTTCAAAAATTTAACTTAATTCAAACTCAAACTCATCTCCAACGAACACTCAAGCTCTAACAACAACTCAAACAGATACAAACACTAGAACAAACTCTACTTCCCGCGTACCAATTTATTACTTAGCCCCCAAAAATACTCCATATTTTTAATTTCTTTGACACTATCTAAAAATCTAACTAATTTTAAGGTCAGTGGTCAGGGTCTCAGGTTAAACCAAGCCCAGGACAATTTGACTTTTCAACGCCGCATTGGTATATGGCGTTGAAAAGTCTTGTCCTGAGCCTAGCCTATGTTTACAATGTACTAATCTTGAGTTTTTTCAAGGTAGCATTTCTAAAATCATTGTTTGATGCCGTCTCTCTTGAAGGACATTTCAGAGTTTGAGTATTAAATTAACTTTTTTTATTATTACAATGTCCAATAATTATTAAACTTTATACATTTTCTTAATTTTCTTACATAGAGACAGAGACAATTTTGTTTAACATTTGTTTGTATATATAAGTATCAAGAGAGTAAAGTTACAACGAAACTAAACTATCAACTTAAAACCTGGAAAACACTAATGATATATGATAAAAACGCAGAATCTGAAAATCCTTCTGAAAATCCATTTAAATAAATGCAATATAGTTTATCTCCTTAGTCTTGAATTTATACAGCTTAAAACGTTCCTATTCTTTATTCGGTATTTACGACTTTATTCGGAAAAAAAGTTTTAATCTTAAGTGAAGGAATCATCTTCAAATTACTTCTGTGGATGTATAGCATATTCTGATAGATCCAAAGAATAAACTTTGCTCACAACACAGTCTCCGGGCTGCAATTAGTAAAATAGTGTAATTATTTCCTTGCGCTTAATAAAAACTATTAATTCAATTAACTGAAATTGTAGATTACACTTACAGAGGCGTCTGGTGCTATTCCAATCAATGCATCTGCATGACTGTAAAATTCTTCTTTAAGTGAAATAACAATAATTTGGAGATCTTCTTTTTTCTGACGGATGTATGTTGCAACTTTTCCTATGTTTGTGTTGTCTAAAGCAGCGTCAATTTCATCCAATACGAAGAAAGGAGCTGGTTGATAACTGTCCAGTGAAACATTTATATTATTATTACCTTCTATAATTTAAATCTAGTTAGTATTATTACAATAAAAAAACTCACCTGTGAATAGCGAACAGTAAAGCTAAAGCCGCCACAGTTTTTTCACCACCGGAAAGATTACTCATAGACTGGAATCGTTTTCCAGGAGCTACACAATTGTAACTTATTCCATCCAAATATGGCTCTTCAGGATTTTCAGGACCAAGAATTGCTTGGGCTGACTGGTTCTGAGCCAAAGCCTAATTATTAAGGAAATAAACCCTTGAAATTACATGGCATAAACCATTTTTACTACACTCAACGTCTCATCTCAACTCATAATATCGATTATTGCTTCCAAATTCAATCTGTTTACCTTATAAATACCATCAATACTGCTAGCAACATAATCATAACACATCATGAACTTTTTGTGTCTTTCATTCTTGACTTTTTCAAAAGCCATTTTAGCTGCCTTTGCTCTCTTCCTTGCGCTGTCAAATTCTTCGTTTGTTTCCAATAACTTCTCACGCGCACTTTCCAGCTTTTGATTCGCCTGTATAAAAATAAAACACACATTAATTAACAAATATAATTTTATGAAAAAATAAGGTTTTTGTTTTACCTTCATGTTAGGAGCCTGTATTTTAACCAGCAAATTATGCAAATCTTGCAATTTTTTATTCAGTTGATCTGCTGCCTTCTTGGCTTCATCATGTGAAAGACCAGTAAGGTCATCTGAAAGAGGTCCATAATCTATCTCCAACCTAAGTAAAAATAATATGATACCATTAATGACACAATCGTCTCCCTTACCCCTTTTAATTGTTACAACAACGCACATGCCAAAATCGAATGACTATCGGTTTTTTTAAATATTAAATTGATTACTTCGCTTCTTTCGCGTATATATTTTGCGAGGTAGCATTTCCATCTTCTTGACTTCCAGTTCCATCTGTTTCAATCTCTTCAAGACTTCCCTTCTCGAACGGGATGCGGATGTCATTTATCTATGCCAAAGTGCAAAACAAATTTGATAAATCGTGTCGTATTTCTTTGAAAATTCCTTTATATTTAAAATTTAAGGCTTACCTTGCAATGCTTGAGTAAACCATGTTTTTCACTCTTCTTCTGGTCTTGTTTTGCTTCAAGTTGAGCGATGACTTTTTGAACCGATTGAATTTCTTTTGCTGCTGCACCAACATCTCGACGAGCTTTTCCTATTTCTTCATCCTTTGAGGAACGCAAATGAGTCAAAACATTTTTTACCCTAGATCCGCAGATTTAATTTTAGTAAAGAAAGATTAAAGACAAAAATACCTTTTCGGAAATTTCTCCTTTAATTTCAGTTATTTCTTTCTTGATCGCATCAAAATTTTGAACTAAACGGTCTACATCCTCTTTTGCCTGCTTTTCTTTCTCTTGTTTTTCTTGAAGAGCTTCTTCCAGCTCAGAGAGAGTCGTCTCCCAACGAGATACGTTTCCAACAACTATAAACAAAGTTAAGCAATTAATTAAAGCACTGAAAACATCACGGCAATATAAACTTGTCCATAATACACGGGTCTATAGTGCCTGAGTGCCTGTTTATTTAATTTAATATTTCGAGGATGAAAACGTACCACTTTCCGCTCGAGTCACTTCAAAATCAATCTGCGACTGAATCTGCTCCTTCTGATTTTGGAATTCCATTCGTTTCTGTTCTCGCTCTTGTTGGGTCCTAAAAGATAACTTACATAAGATTCGTGCCCAAAACAACTATTCAGCGAAACATGAGAGCATGTGCAAGTCAACAAAATAATAATAGTTTGTAATGATATTGTTACCTTAATTCTCGCTCTTCATATTGACGAATATTTGAAACGCCAATTTGTTTACAAAACGAATCGAAGCATTTATCTTCGATGGAATTCAAGTTTGTTTTTAGTGTTTGGATCTCGTCGTCCCTTCGGGCAATTCGGGACTCTGTGTCCTTCATGCGAGTCTGTTAAAAAGAAATAGTGACTCATTCAAGAGAAAGTTTATATTTTTTAAATGTTATGCACTACATGTATTGAAACACGACATACATTAACAGATTCGAGATCTCCTTTTGTTTCCTCTTGTTGTCTTTGTAAAATTTGAATCTGCTTGAGCTATACAAAAAAAATGAGTGATTATGATTTACTAACTACCAAAAACGTAACTAATTGTTACTTTCGCACAACTCGTCAATGTAAAAAAACAAACTTACTGTCTGTTCCCGATCTCCTTTTGCGTACTTATGTCTTGTTTCTAATCCCTGAATTTGTTGCTCAACTGTATTCAATTCGGACTCTTTACGAGATTTTTTCATAGCTTCCCTAAGGTCTTCTGTAATTCTATCTTTTTCTTGTTTTAATTTTGTCAAATGTTTGTCATCCCACCGCTGGGCCTTTTTAAGTAAGTCCAATGTACCTCCGGACATAATGCCAGATCTTGTAAAAAATGTACCATCTAGTGCCACAGCCTATGTTGTTACATAGTAAAATTAGATACCCATTTTAAAATTGCAATCACTATTCTGAGCTTAGAGAAAAAGTTAATTTAATTTACATCAAATCGTTGACCAGGTTCCAAATCATATGCTACTCGATTAGCATCTTCCTGACTTTCACAAACTAATGAATTGTTAGTGGCAAATAAAACAGCTTTTTGGATGTCCTTTGGCTTGAAATCCAAAATGTCGTACAAAAGATGGACGTTGGGAGGATCTCGGATGTTTCTATACAAAATATTGACTTTTATAATAAGAGATTTGTAATAGGTATTTAAACTACATTTTAATTAAATATTGAAACCTTAAGCGCTCGCGAATTGGTTTAGCATCTATAGTATCCAAAGGTAAAAATGTTTCGGGCTCCAACATCTGTTCCTTTAAATACTGAATACAGGATCGAGCCGTTTTTTCATTGTCAACGACAATAGCTTCCATATACTTTCCCATAACTTTAGTTACAGCCACCTTATACTTGGAATGTCTTGGGTTGCACATGTTTATCATTCGGTCATACTGTTTGAAATTAATATTTTTATAGAATCTTACTCATACATCTATTTAAAATGAGCAATAGACAATTCATAATAATGCTTACCACTCCAGGAAAATGAGACTTAAAAGTTTCCACAATTTCCTGTTTCTTTTTACGCCGAGCTTCTTCATGTTTGTCAACACGAGCATCGCCTAGTTTCATGTTAATATCATCCAAACCTTTTTGGAGTGTGGACAGCTTATCTATTATTAAAAAAGTGAAATTAAAATTCCAGATCACTAAGCATGGTAGAACAGAAGTAGAAGAGTGGAACCAAAGGGGTTTAATTTTATATAGGCAATGCCTTACCTTTAGAAGTATGAACTTCTCCCTGTAATTCGGTACGAATTCGCTTCTGTTCTTCCAACGAGGTTTCGTACATTTTAATATGTTCGCCCAACTTCTCCACACGCTTAGTTGATTCTGATATTTCATGAGTTAGCTGTTTCAGTTTGCTATCCAAGTCGGTTTTCTGTCTTTGTAAACTGTCCAAAGCTTCCTGATCATCCTTTTGGAGACGGTTAACATTATTCAGCTTACTAAGCTGATCCCTCGACTTTTCTTGAACACGCTTTTTCAGATCCCAGTATTCACGCAGCTATATGTATATGCAAATCTTTTAATATTTATTATTAAACATAAGCTAGGAAAATAAATAATTCACAACTGCAATTACTTGGCTGTCCTGAAGAGTAATGTCTTTCCCTTGACTTTGCCCATCACTTGCTGTTCTTGCTAAATATTCACGTTCTAAATCTTCTACTTCTTCGATTTGTTTTCGAAGCTCCGCAATATCGTTTTCATGAGCATCCTTCGCCTAAAAATACAAACATTATTTATATAACGACTGTTGTAACCCAAACGATTGTTCCATATTTAAAACTATAATAAACAATTCAAACAAATTAAACAACTTACTTTAACAGCTTGCTCAAGCGACTTTTTAGAAGTTTCAAGTTTTTTCTTAAAATGGGCTACATTTTCTTTTGCTTTTATAAACTCAGGGCGTTTAGCGTTCAACTCTCGCTCTTTATCTCTCTGTCGCGATTCTTTTGCAGCCAAGTCTCTATTAAGATTTCCAAGCTCTTTCTTCTTCTCTCGCAAATCTCCATCCATTTTTTCCTTTTTACTTTCCAAACGCTCAGAATCTCGCCGTTTCAGTTCCATATCTTCTACTATCTTTTCAATGTCTTCTTCCACATAGAATAATTTAAACAGGTGTAGTTCCACCTCTTTGTCTCTCTGTAAAAAAATATTGTAACATTTAAAAAATTCAGATACTAAAATTACCTTACAACTTGAAGGCTTAGGTTTAGTTGTAGCAATCCACAAGCCTCGAATGCAATAAAAACTTACGTAATCGTCTTTAAGTCGTTGATACTTTTCAGCTTCTTCCTTTTCTAATTTCGCTTCTTTTCTTTCCGCAGCAATCCCTTTCTTTTTTAGGTATGTAAACTGAGTGTCTTCTTCTGCCTTAAGCATTTCAGATTTTGTTCTTTCATACTCATCTTTCAAAGCTCCAGAGCTGAAAAATAATAATACTCCTTCTTATTCTAATCAATAACTAATAACACAAAACAGGAAACACTTCCTACAAAAAATCTCTAACGTACCCACTAATCTCTTCAAAAAGAACAGTTCTTTCTTTAGGGTTCTTCATGGCAATATTTTCTACTGCCCCTTGAAAAACAAGGAAGTTCTTCGCCTTAACATTAATCCCAAGTGTCTCCAACTGACTGGAATACATTTGCTGTCCAACCACCTAAATCAATTCAAAACTCTTAATAATTCAAAATCTTCCATTACAAGCCACAAGCTTTATAATTTCAAAACCTACAAAAATTCAAAATTTCAACTAAACACTATACAAACAACAAACCTCTCCATCAATACGAGACTCTGAAGAAGATCCCAAAACAATCCTAGAGAACTTTTTCTCCGTCCCATCTTCAAGTTCTAGTATGGCTGAAACAGATGCAGTTTTTGACACCGGATGACCAACAGAAGCTCCATGGATTAAATCACTCAAGCGTTTCACTCGAAGGGACGATGTTTTCTCTCCCATTACAAAACTAATGGCGTCCATGAAGTTTGATTTCCCTAAAAGCAATTCCAGAATTATTAAAACCACACCCAGTAACAATTTTCATCTCAACATAAACAGCGAATAATTTGTAAAATAGTAAAGTACCTGATCCATTAGGACCAATGACAGCCATAAAAGGTCGAAGGGGGCCGATTCTTACAAATCCCTTGTAGGATTTGAAGTTCTCGACATCGATGTACTTCAACGTGGCTGGCATTTTGAAAAATTTACAAGTTTTTCAAAATGCACTTAGCCACTCTCAAAAAAGGTTAAATTTTAATTCTTTTGTTTTTATTCACAAAAAATACAAATAAACATTTTTGCCCAAAAAACTAAATCCGTCTGATTGATTCTATTGTATTCAAAAAGAGAAGAAGAGTCTGTTTGAGAGGCGGGTGCGGAAAGTTTCTGTCAATGAGTAAAAATCGGGTTTATTTCTGTTTGGCGTTCAGATGGGGCATGTGGAGAATTTACTTCTGTAAGGCCTGCGCAAATTCATTTCTCATTCAGCTCAAGTTCGGTTACAGCGTAGCAAAGCGAAGTCTACCGTAATTATATATTTAAGCCCCTCTAGGACTAGAATTAGTTGCCACAAGATTTATTTTTTAATAGCCAGATGCCAGATGTCAGAGAATAGGAGTGTTTCTGAATTTTTGTGATGTTTTAATAATTTTAAAAATGAATTATGAAACTTCCCTGACTGATGGTGATTAATTATAATGACTATCTTCAGAATGTAAGCTTCATTTTTCCCTGATTTCGAATAGAAGTATTCAATTAGATCACTTTCCCTAATCTGTTGAATTTGATGTTTGCAGCTA
>JAQGAA010001845.1:0-14271 GCA_034696425.1 Isotoma viridis | reverse complement strand
TAAACCCTAATCCATTCATCTACAAAAGCCGTGAGGTTTTTTATACCCAAACGAATATTCAATGAAATTAAGCGTGTGCTTGTGCTTGACAGTCTATTTGATATCTCGGTAGAACCAGAAATGATTTTCAGTAAATTTATGTCATAGTGTGATTGCGGTGTGAGTGCCCTTGAAACACGCCACATGTTATGTTAAAGCATTTCCCAACTTTCGAAGAACTTTTTACAGTTTTTCATGAAATTTAAAAGACAGTCAGACATTGCAACATACGTAATATGTAAATGAAATATTCGTTTGGGTATAAAAAACCTCACGGCTTTTGTAGATGAATGGATTAGGGTTTAGTGGAGTGTTTCATATCAGAACTTATTTACAGTGCTCGGCTAAAACAAATTAGTTAGTGTATTTAATTCTGAATTAGTGGACAAGTTTACCAACCCGATATGTCATTTGTAATATTTTATAAAGCATAAATTATAAAGCTAAACAATAATGCCATAATTTTCCTAAAACGGATACATTCCTAAATAATAATTTTAGCTGTCTAGTTTCACCGTTTTTATAGGTTTAATGGGTTTGGGTTGTGAAAACTAATAGAAAAATTTCATTAAATTATCAGAAAAAGAACAATTGGGAAGATTCGAATTTTAATATGTGACTGTCTGTGTGTAGAATAAAAAATTAGAATAGTGTGTCAAATTCCTTAGCTTATACAATCGATTCCATTACATTAAAGAAGTTAAAAAAAGACAGAGCTCCACTGTACTTTGCTTGCATTTAGTCTTGAACTAAACTCGACATTGACGAGAAGGCTAGACGACCAAGGTTATTCAAGGCTGCAGTGGAATGACCATTCTCAAGACATTTTCCAATCTTCCAAAAGTACCCAATAAACTAATTAACTGGAGCGAGTATGCATATCATAGTAAGTTAATTATATCAGAATCATTCACAAATCCATGAGGAAGTCCTTTTTAATTTCGAGCCCATTCATTAATTGATTTTTGTGGAATATCATGCGCCAATATGCTTCACATGAGAGTGACAAGGCAGTGACATTCAAGTTGTAATTGTATATTCAATAAACTAACAATTTTCTGTCAGTTGTGAACAAGCCCACTGATTTTCCCTGTGATGAGTATAAGAGCTACCTTAAATTCCTTATGATTAAGAATTCGGCAAGAATGCAGCAAGCTAGACGAATTTTGTTGAATAATTTAACAATTGGTTAGTCCATTTGGTGTAGTAGTATATCGTTAAGTAACAGAACTACCACTACTAGCACGTCATCAACCTTAACACCATTCACCACGAACCATCATCACTTTTACTTACATTATTTAACAAACACACATTTTTATTCATCACAGAGTTATCTTATATTTCGTGTATATCTCCATTTTACCAACTAACGTAATAATATTTAAGTTTCTCTTGGATTTATGTAAAAGAAAAAATTCCACCCACACCCACCAAGTAACCAACTGATAAAACTCAGTCACATGCTTAACTAACTTTAAACAAAATTTGTTTCTGCAGGCTATTTAGTTAGGTAAGCTAAATTTTGCTTAAAATATCTTTATAAATATTGGGTAGTGGGGCAGGCTTATTAAATTTGTAGTACGCACCTCCCCCGGAGTATTTAAAAAGATTCACCTACGTATGGATAAACATTTCCACATGGCTTTAAGCATTGTACTGAGAAATTGTGGGTGTATTTGTGAAATATGTTTTCTCAACAAATGCTTTTTTAAGTGGCTAAATACAGTTCATTGTTTATTCAAGTGATGTAAGTGTGTTTGCATGAATAAATTCCTTTTTATAATAATTTATTTAAAAATTTTAGTTGCCGTAAGTCTTGATTTAGAACTCCGTCTGGCTTCTCTATAAAAATCCACATCAAAAACATTTTTGATGAAACTTCAAACTTCATTCATTCCTGTTTATCTATATTCCATCCATTAAAAGACTACAGTTGTTCCAATTTGATGCTTTTGAACATGGCTAAAATACACATAAACTGTAATTACAATAGAAAATTCTGTTGTCAGTTAGTTATCATTTTTCTTTATATTCATTGATATTTTCCTTTAAAGTAAATTATAAGTCCTCCTACACTCGCATTGTTTGTGTGTAGCCCTACATAGGAATTTATCTACATTCATTTTAAATGGTTGAAACAATAATCACCCATGGGGTTTTAATTCGAGAAACAGAATAAATAGAAATTATCTCATGATTCGTCAAACCTCAAATCTTGTCAGAAAAGGTTAAACGAAATGGGATGGAGAATAAACTTAAAGGTCAGATGAAATAATAAAAACATTTACTTATTTATTTAGCATGTGGGTTAGCAAATTAAGTATAATTGGGACATTGTGTGTTTTACAGCTTAACTAAACAATGAGGGATCATCCATTATGAATATCATTTTTAGTTGAATAATTAAGAAAGGTTTTACAGGAAATTTAGAAACTTAGTCACCTCTGGGAAACTCCGTATTATCACAAAATACTTAAATGAGTAAGTTTGTAAAAAAAATATGTGGCTGAAAAAATTCAATTTAAGATTTAAAACATTGAACTGAAACTTTCTATTCATTCAAATTTACTTAAGAACAAAGCAGAATAGTATTAAAATTATGAAAAATGTCCTTTTGAGTTAATATTAAGTAGTAAAGGTGGAACCGTTGAATTTTTCAGATTCCATTGAATTGAAAACTGTTGTTTAAATTTAAGATTCCCTTGGGAAAATAACAAAAAATAAAATATAAATTGTAATTGAAATTATTGGTAAGCTCTGACGCTGTTAAACAAGCTTCGAATTTTAAAACGGATCAAAGTTTGTTCTTCCTTATCTTATCATTAAGTCACCATGATTTTAAGTACTTGATTCATTCGTTAACACAATAATAATAATCGAACCCTTGAAACCTGAGCAAATTTCCAAAAAATCTGCCCTAATTACTCTCCATCTTATAAATTCAAAGTAGGCAACTTGACAAAAATGACCTTTCATTGTACACTTATCGTTCTCTCATAGTCTCACCTACAATTTTTCAACCAATTCGATAAAACAAATTTTAAAAAGTTTCCATACTTCCCGACGTTTGCAAACTTCTCGCTGTTGCGAATAAGCACAACTTCCTCTTTACTCTACATTTTAAGAAGATTGAAAGTTCAATCCGGTAGAAAATTGAATATAAAGATTTCCCTGAAAAAATTTACATGTTTCATGTCTACTTTTGCAATTTTATATCATCTCTTTGAAAGGATTAAGCTCCGGTTTGTCAAGAGAGAGGAAGTTAAATGTAGAATAGACGTCAAGCCAAAGAAGTAACTTTATTTTGAAGAAACACAGTTTTAACATTTTAGAAGTAGTAGTAGGTGGGTTCGGTTTTTCTCATAGAATTAAATTACTACTGAAAAGGAAGATGAGTGTTGTGTCACCACTTGCTTTCTTATAATATATTTCCATTGTATAATACACAGCACCTAAAGAAATAGCGTAATTGTGTACGATGCCAGAAACAAAAGGAAATATAGAACCCAGTCTGTTGTTTTGCTTTATGATAATGAAATGAAATGAAAAGCAGCAAGGCATGAAATCTGGGTCTCGGGTTCTATGCAAATAATAATAATAACAATAATAAGAATATAATATCCGACGAGAAGATGATGATGATGCCAGAAAATATTCAACTATAAACTATATATAACTCCTGCTTTTGTAAAAAAAATCTACGTTTCTTTAGTTATGTAATTGCATTCAATTTCAAAAATGCATTCTTAATACCGTATTTCTTTAGAATAATATACCTCTTACTTGATAAACTGTTCACTACTATTGTTCTCAATCTTTTCTTGCTTTATGAGCCAATTTTATAATTCTTACATAATTCTAGGAATCATTTTGGAATAAGTTTCTATAACAATTTTCTTAGTTAGGCTAACATCAATGGCAGTAAAAAACACTATGTTTTAATCTTACGTCTAGACAATGTAAAACTTCAAAATGCAGTTAGCAAACTAGGAAACAAATTTCAAAATAATTTAATATCGTTAAGTACATTTTTTTTAGGGAATAATATGCATAACCTGATAATTCCTCGTTTATAGTTTACTTGACAAGAACTTTAGTTTGACTTTTTTGTTGTTGTTTAAGCTTCAATAATCAACCTGTGTGTTAGTCAATGAATGCATTGAAAAAAGTTAACTCAAACTCAACTTCAGGCTGAACTCAACTCCAAAGATCTGAAACAAAGTCTAGACTTGTTAATCCATTTTTAAACTTTAGAAGAAAACCTCAATAAGTCTAGGTTGACTATTGTAATTTTTAAACATGAAGCTAAATCAATTCGAAAATCGGAAAAGTTTGCAATTTTTCAATATAAGTCTTTACTTGGCGTTCTCAAATACAATTCCTTTAATGTGTCCTTGCCGAAATGCAAAACTTGGATGAGAGGCAGAGGAAGCTTTTTTGGAAAATTAACTCCCGTGGGGAAAGTAAATGAATACTTTTAGCATAAATATTCTAACAACGAAACGTATGGATATATATACTACACCCGAACGCTTTATTGTCTCTGACTGATGAGGATGGGTTTTGAAAGTTTTAAAGGGAAGTTGGTGAATGACAGTGAGTTTAGTTCTTACATTATATTATTATTAGGTTTTGCACAGAACTATCCATGGACGGATAGTACACACCGCTTTCGTTTCCGTACATGCACTTCTCTCACTGAATATTATAAAGCTTTTGCATAATATTTACAGTTAGTTGACCCAGATTTACATTTCTGAGACGACAGCAAAGTCTGTCAAGGGATTTCATTCAATGTTCAATATACCTAGGCTCCTGCTACAGAGGAATAATTTTATTGTAGAAAGTATAGCCCTGGTAGCCTGGAGTTAGTGTATAAGCAATACGAGTTTAAAACAACAAGATGACAGAAAGGGTGAGTAGTAGTATGTAGTAGTGGAAGTATATGCAAAACGCTACATCCGTCCCTGAAATAATATAAAATAATAATAAGAATAATATAACGTAATAATATAATATGCTAGCGTTTGCATTTTCTGCAATCCCCTGTTGTTTTGCACAAGACAACATAAATAAATTGCTGTGAAGTCTCAGGAATTTAAATTAAATGTGGTAGCAGATAAGTTTCCTCAAATGGATCTACTTGCAAGGAATGTAGGATTTTCATATCGTCACAAATTATTTGTAATGTTTAAAATGATAATTGTTTCTATTCTGTATTGGTCACACAATATTTTTAGCTATTTGAAGTATTTTAAGAAGTATATAGTATTTAAGTTGAAAATTGCAATGCAGATACAGTTTTTCTGATTATTTTGTATAAGAAATTTAAGAAAATTGTTTTTACTGAAATCGGAAAAAAAGAAATTTTATGTTTTTGACAAAAGTTATTCAAATGTAAGTTTAATCTTTCAAAAGGCTTTTTTTAAAGCACGGTAAATGCATTCTGAAAACTAAATCAAACTTGCTTCAAAAGTTTGTAAACCGAACTTAAAAGTATCAAAGAATATATATGCCAAAGGTTCAAAAGTTAAAGATCAAAATCATTATGTTTTAAAAACAATGTCAGTTTTAATTTAAAATTTCTTGGTAAAACTTTTCCCCAAGTGTTTGCAATTTTTTTCAAAAGTGAATTGTGAGTACACGTTATACAAACAAAAAAACGAAAATAATAACGAGGCTTTGCAAATGTTTGCATAATGTATGTTTGACGGTGGGAGTTTGTTAATTATTTTATTACCGAGAATTTTGAATAAAGTAAAAAAATCCTTTGTCCCTTCCACTTGCTATAGGTATAAGTTGAGTATAAAAAGGAAATATGTAAAAGTACTTTGAGTAGAATTTCCCATTATGTGCATTTCGTATATAGCATATAGCAATATAAAATTATTGTCACTTTCTCAGGGTGTCCGTGTTGAAAAGCATAGTGATGATAATAGTACCTAGCACAAGTAGTAAGTGGTAATAGTGAAAGCATTACAATCTTTTAACAATGCAATACGCCATAGACAACTATTCCATTGAATTTCACGTTTGTTAAAGCATGTTCTGTCTGATTCTTTCAAGTGCATATAGCTAGACAGGTATAAAATGCTTTTATCTTGTGTGAATATCCTTATCCAATATAATGCCATTTACCACCATCAATACCACCACGGAAACTACTACACTGTACTCTGTTAGAAATACTGAGACGACGAGAAATACCTAAAATTATAGGAACGTTCCATTTCCCATAGATTCGAATTCGAAGAAAAGGAAAACCAAAAGTGTCATGTAATAAATCATGAAACACTGGATAGAGAGAGAGAGAGAAAACTCATGATATGATCATATAATATAGGTATATACACTCATAGTAGTGGTTGGGTTGGGTCATCCATCCAATACGTGTGAGAACTTTTAGGCACATGTTTAAAAACATTTTAAAGTCTATTTGAAATATTTCATTTTGGATTAAGATGGTTCTGAAATGGGGTGTGACGAAGCTTTTATAATTGCTACTTATTTAAAGAGTCCAGTTAAATTTGTAATTTTACTTCATTCTCCTTATTCATACGTCGCGTATGCATTCTCAGTTGTATGTAAGTAAGTAACAAACAACGAAACGGACTGTACTTGTACGGGACATGGATGGAAACAGACGGAAGAAGCCATGTTGGTAACTACGCTTGGTTTGATATTGCAAAAAAAAGACATTTATATTGAAAGTATGTTTTTCCGCAACAAAATCATAAAAGATTAATGGCCATGTCCTTTGAATGCGGATGTGTGTCTTTCCCCATTTTCCTCTCTATTCTTTATTCTTGTTCCTTCTTTTAACATCGAAATTGGAAGACACACACACACACTGTACTGTTAATACGGGATATCTCTGAATCTTGGGGGGGGCAAGTGCTAAAATATATTGAAGACACGAGTTTCATTTAAACTTTATAGTTTCCGGTTGATTCTTACTGAATTCTTGGTTTCCTCATACAGAAGCGAATAAAAAATAATTAAGCTTATGAAAAAGAAAACGTTAATATTATTATTACTCTGAATATTTTGAATTACTTACTAATTCTTTAATGAATCATTAATTTCATACAGTTTAAGCTTTAGAGACAAACAAAGAACATTTCATAGATGCATTTTATTAACAGTAAATACAAAATGCTGAGACAAAGTTTTTGAGAAAGGAAAACAAAAGCGTTTTTGAATTGCACCCACACTAACAGAATAAGAAAGCACGTAACATCTAAATAGGCACACATGTCTTAATATTAGTAAAGGAAACACATAATATGGATGTTCCTCAAATGTGACTCTTTTTAGTGGGTTATATTCTCTATTATTTTTGAGGATAGAAAAAAACATCTAAATAGAATAGTATTGAGGAAAGAACAAACACCACATGGTGAAACCAATGCTTCCTTTTCTTTTGAGGCCATTTCCTACATTTAACAGACTCTTCATTTATATCTTGTTTAGATTTTTTTTATTTCTTGTTTTTATGTCCTAATGCTACTTTTCTCTTTTTTGTCACCAATTATTGGATATTGGTATTTGAGTTTGAGCCATGAAATTATTGATATTTAATCGGCCCTCAAAATTAATGAAATGTTCTTCATAGAAATTAACCTATCTTTTTTTTTGCAGCTTTATCAAACTTTGAAATACTGTGTTATTTAAAATTTTTAAATAAAGACTCACAAGCGTCATCAGCGTTCCATAGAATTTGTGACTTTTAAAATTTTAAAATGACTAGTTATAAACCATTACCCTTTCATATTAAAAGGATTACGGTTAAGTTTCATACTGTAAAAATGCGCTTTGGTAACTCGGCCTTGTGTAAAAATAAAAATGAAATAGTTCTGTCGATTTTTTGACACTGTAAAGCCGACCATAACCCTCTTCGATATTGAAATAGAACAACCGTTTAAATCTACTTTAGACTAAAGTGTAAAATACCCTGTGGTTTCCTCAATAGATTTAGTTCGTAGAACATATAGCACCATTTATTCAAAATGATTTTCAATAAAATTTTGAATGGGACTAAAAAATAGGCAAGTATGAGTTTCAGTAGTATAAGCCGCTAGTATCACCATTAAATACAAGTTTCACTTCTCTAAGTTGACGATACTTTAAGAGCTATGACTACTAAACTACATCGTCAACTATCATCAGAGAATCTCTTTTAAAATTGTAAGTTGGAACACAGATATACTTTCTGTATTTGCATTTGACATGGATAGCCAGTCGCCTTTACACATTTAAATTTCTCTTCTTTTCTTGTTCAGATTTGAAGTCTGTGACATTTTCTTGCGAAAAAGAGTTGGATTCTTTACAAATAAGTTTGGAACTTTTTTGAAGAATGAGAAAACGACGATGATGGAAGTTAGAGACGAGTGGTCGTTCGTAGAAATACATTGTACTGATTTCAGTTTGGTTCGTTGGATCTGCGAGGAAATGAAGAATTAGCATTTGAGTGAAGAAATCTGAATAAGAATGAAAGGCATTAAAGTATTGTAGCTTTTGGCAAAAGAATAATAAAATACTTGAGACTTGTAAAGAATTTCAAATCTCTCAATGATAAATCCAAAAAATCTAACGAACAAACCACACATAAATCTTGCAAAAAATCCTCTTTTTCTTCCATATTTGATTGACATGCACGGTCCTTGATGATAATAATAACAAACCCACACTACACCCTTAAGACATTGACTTGTAGTATGACCTCTGACTATATAGTCCATTTGGTCTACTTTTACATTTCAGCCCAGAAACATGAATATAACTCATATGATCCCTCAAGCAATGAAACAACATGTCAACCAAATGACACATGTTTTATAAACAACCCCGACCAAAATGTGAATAGGGAATAAGGTGTTTTACAAGTTACAGAGAAGGAACACCACAGCTAATATCCAACCATGTTTTGTTCCAACTTCTAATAAGTTATACATTCACTCAATTTTAATCACGAGGAGTTCAAAAGATGAAAGATGACATGACACTTTAACATCGTGGACAAAAGCCTTTTGTCTTAGATTCAATTTACAACTCGAATTCAATGCATAAAATACTGCTGTGAGAAGTAACTTGAGGTTTGACTCAATCTCCCTATTATCTTTTCAAAAAGATGCTTTTATTTAAGTCATTGGCTTTGTCAAAAGTCTTGTCATACCATATATACCTCATTTACACGCTCTAGCTTTCACAGACAGATTTTTAACCTATAGATAGCTTTATAATAATTACTTGCAACGTTTTTTTTATAGGTGGAAAAACTATGTATACAAAGTAGGATTTGTTTTTTAAAAAAAAGATTCTGTCCAAAACTAATCTAAGTTTTGCTGTTGAAATAGAAACATAATATTTGTATATCTTGAATCATATGCAGTTGTTTTATTTACATCATTTTTTGGTTGTTATTGTTTGCCAAGCAAAAATATGGCTTAAAATAAATCCGAACAGATTGAATAGTATATAATATATGGATGGATTCAGTGTATACATGCAAAAGCTAATTCTACACGGAGAAAGACGAGATTCAGATATGAAAAGACAATAAAATTTGTTCAAGCGATCAGTTTAAAGGGAATTCACTTTTATTTAGCGAACCTTCTGACATGTATGACAGTTGTAGTGCCTGAAAAGATGAACTAGGTGAGGAGGTAAGGATGGGTTGTAGTAGTTTTCTATAGAAGAGATTCAACTAAGAGGTTTTTTTATATTTCACTTGGCCCATATTTTGCAAATCAAGCTCACATACGTTCTTACACGTCCTTTTTTTGTTCAATCTGCAAACGAATTGTTTTGCAAATAAAATAAAAAAAGATAGGAAGGAAGGAAACACTCAAATCAAAATCAAATCCAAAAAAGACAGAAGCAACAAAAACAAAAGACTCAAATCGAGATGGAAAAAATAAATTAGAACTTTTTTTTTCAATCTTGTTTTTCTTCTTGAGGGTTGTTTATAAAAAATGATGTGGAAACACTCAAGTGCATAGGGAAGACTTTTAATAATATGTCATTTATAAACCTTGTATTAACCATAATAATTAGATAATTACAGCTTAAAACTGCTAAACACTGTTGTTTCCTACCAAAAATGAATACTCTGGAATCAATGTACTATTTAAGCAAAGGCTTGTACAATTTTTTCAATATTAGTCCCGAATTCGAGAAACCGTTGCGTTCCTCCAAACCAAAATTGAGGTATGTTGTTATGACATGTCAATTTTCTTAATGATCAGGTACGAGTACGAAAAAGACAGGAAGAAGAACCCCTAATCAGTATCGATAATGGCCCACATAGTACATTGTCCTTGTTGCACTTGTGTACACTTAACTGGATGAACATTCCTTTTTGTCAGTCATACTAACCCAGCATCCAAGACGAATTCAAAATCATGAATTAAATCCACTTAATACAAAACACTAGTTTTAGTTGCTCAATTTCGGGCTAAAAAAGCCCAGTAGAAAGGACAAGGGTTAAGTTTCAATTCCAAAACAGCTATAGACTTTTTAGCAAAGGAAATTCCTTAGAGCGATCACCCAAACCTCGAGATTTATGAACATGATTACTACATATAAAGTCTGGGTTTTGTATTCCCAATGAAATATGAGGAAAGCATAAAACGATTTTGTATATGCCATAAGTGTCTTATAATAATATTGAACATTGAGAATACATATAGAGTGAAAATTGAATTGAATAGAAAGAAGTGTAAAGTTGTTCTGCCTTTTTAGATAGTTTTTATTTCCATTTGAGATATTCTCCCATTCGACTACACGCTTTCTTTAAGCATTAGTAAGGAAAAGTATAAAGTCGTATGGACTCGTTGCAAGTTTAGTGTTTCAAGTCGATGTGACCTGTTTATTACGGAGGTCAGTCTGTATCAATATTTCAAGTTGGTCTTAAACCGAGTGAAAGTCTACTTGGCGAAAGTAAACGGCTTTTCTCAAACTTTTTCCTTCTCTCCATCTAAATTATGTTATCGCCTTCTACTTAGCTACTTGCACAAGATGGGACTATTGTTCACAAATCTTGGCATTTGTTTCGATTCGTTTTGAACCATAGCTTGGTTTTTTGAACCGTTAGTTGGGACTATAGTTGGTAAAAATTTGCAGTATCATTTTTTTAGTAAAGTAATGTTAACATGTTTCTTGAAATATTAAAGAAATATTTGATTATTTAGACAAAAAGGGTACACACACATGATCTATGAATGGTTGGTAGACACGAAGAAGGAATGCTATTCAAAGAGGAAGTCCGTTTCTGTACTTTTTAGCAAAGGTAGTTTTTTTGAGAGAAATAGTGGAAAAAAGTAAAGAAAATATAAGAAGTCGTGGGGGTGTAGTGAGCCAAGACTAGTGTTTTCCAGGTTAGAAATCAATGTCACCTTTTTTATTCCCTGATAAAACTCTCCCCATGGGCCTATGGATTCTGATTCTAACGTCTTAAACTTCATACAAACTAAACTCCCTCTTTTCTCCCTTCATCGTCTATCTTTTTAATTCATTGGCTTATTTTCAATTTAAACGGTTGAGATGTGCTGCGTCTTCATTCTTTACGTTTTATTTCAACCAATGTAATACATAGGCAGTTATGCTCTTTTTTTCACACTGCTTTTTACATAGTTTTTGAAAGTAATGTTACTACGAACGTAAAGTACGAAAGTGACCCTTTGGCCTATATTTAGTCCTGAGAGAGTCAACAATTGTACTATTAAGTTGAAATAACAGCTTATTCTATAAGTTATTGTTGTTGTGTATTGTGAGCATTTACAATAGGATTTTTTATTGAACTTTTTGATAAAAAAGCTCAAGTTTGGTTTAAAAGTTTTAAGTATTCGAAAAACATTACTTTTAGTTTTAAAATTTTCATTTTACAAACTTAAGTATTAAGAACAAATTCCGAATCTAATTTCTACCTAAATATTCATTTCTAATATGAAAACATTAAGTCTAATTTCTAACAATCAAAACTTGTTAACAATCAAACAGTTTTAATTATTTTTCTGCTGAAATTTTTATAGAAAAATGCTTTAGTGTCGATGAAGAATTTAGAAATATCAATCAAATCTAATGAATATAAAATCGAATACTTAAGTTCCGCTAATGCTGCCTCATATATACTATTACCATTTATTTCATGACATGCTTTCAGTATTTTTTAACTTGACAAAAAAGTCCGTGTTAAAAAGAGCTTGGTTTGGTATTTACGAAAGACAGTATTACCTCTACCATGATACTGAAACTGAAGTCAAAACTACTCCAATATTTGTTTGGTATTCCAAAACCTTACTTTTAGAGTCGGTTGGTCCAAGTAAGGCTGTTTCAGTTCGAACACGTTAAAGTTGAACATTATATATTTTAGAAAGTTTAGAAAGCACGTTTTGTTCTCAAAGTCCGGAGATTTATGACTAGGATGAATTATACCGTTTAATATTTCGCATACCAAAACAGTAAAGCACAGAACCAAACGGAGATCCCATCCCGTTTGAATCTCTGAAATATCTACAACTACTTTTCTACTACTATTGCCATACATACCATCACCACCACCAAACCAATGACATTACATGTAAATCCTGTACCAAGAGTATGCAAAATGAAGCAAGTCATTCTAAATGGTAATATTAATAACAACTGCCGTTCATAATAATTTCATATTTCAAGCTCACCAAAGAATATTTTACTTTAGACTGTCTAACTAACATAAAACAGGTCTTTTATCTTTTACCCCAACAGCCAACAGCAAAATAATAAAAAAATCTCCTTGCTTACAATCCAAACGACAAACTCAGTTAAAATTGCTGCTAGAACATAAAAATTTTAAATTAAATTGCTAAAAAAATGAATCTGGAGAATGTGCTGTTAAAGTTCCAAAGGATATCATCAACTAACTTTTAAATAAACATTTTTTTAAATTCTGCACGACCTTCTACTTTGTGCTTATTCATTTTAAAATGTCCATGTATTATTGCCTGAATCTGTCAGACTTCTATAAAGTTAGACATATACACATGAAAATGAAAACCCATACTGAACTCGGAAACTGAAAAAGAGTCGAGATGCAAAAGTCGTAGTAATATATCTCAGAAAGAGCGGAGTATGATTTCCAGTGATATTTATTTATACATGTTGGAACAATAATAGCTGGGAAACGAAAACACAAATTAGTTTTGTGCTGTCACATTTATTAATGGTGCCCCTGTGTCTCTCCGTCCAAAAGTTGTTTGTTAGTGGCGAGGTAAAAGGGAAGTAGTGGATAAGGGTATACATTTATACATACAGGGTAAAAGTAACAAAATACGAGAAATGGGGGACAAAAATGAGACTGAAAATAATAATAATAATAATAATGATAAAAAATACCAAGCTGGCAGTTCAACAAATAGATGAGATTTATTTGGCACAATTTGGCCAGAAATATTATTATTATTTTTCTAGGAAACAGTGCTACTACCCAATATACTAGTTTTAAACGTCCTCGTACAAGCAAAGTCATAACAACTGCAATTCTTTGTTCTGTGACACCGACTACCATTAGTTTATCTTATGAAGTAATATTAAACATCCATTTCCAAAATCCTGTGCCACTGTTTTTTCTTATTTTTTTAAAATAAGCTTATTATTATGAAGCATGCATGTTGGATGAAATTAATTACAGTTGACCACTTAACTTATTATACTGTGGAAACTGTTAAGCGCAATAAAACTTGAGAATTAAGTTTGCTTTGAATTTAAAAATTCTCAGAGGATTTGAAAAATTTGTACACATAATTGCATATAAAATTTGCTCAATATTGCGAGTGAAACAAAAATAGAAAATAAATATTTCTTTGAATCTTTTGACTATTTCTTTGTAACGGATTTCGAATAATAAATTGTATATGATGCTTTTGATTATTTGGAAAGATGTCAAAGGTCAGTAGCAATAAAAGAAGAATAAATTACATGGGAACAATTTTTATTACCCAACTGGGTCGTACAGAATAAATCTTTTTCAATAATTAATCAAACAATTTTTTTGATATTGCACATTATGGCATTTAATGTAAAAAAAAAAAACTACGTGAGCTTTGATATAATTAAATTCTAATCGGATCAATATGCCAACTAAATGTAGTTAGTACTTAAAATCAAGTACTTTTTTCACTATGTCTATATGTGTTACCTAATTGCATTAATTTGTCATATTGACATAATTAACACATGTCACAATAATCA
>JAQGAA010001844.1:0-14278 GCA_034696425.1 Isotoma viridis | reverse complement strand
TATTTTAAACATATATACAATTCATTCTATTAAACATAGCGAAAGTATTTGACCAAATTGCATTTACTTCTGCGTCACCCGAAGCTAATTTCGCTCTATTAGCTGTAGCTTACACAAAGTAAATGGAACTTGGATTTTTTTCAAAAAATCTTTGCCCATTTGAGTCTCTAAAAGAACTAATGGCTGCACAAACCCAAAGGACTAACTATTTATACTTATAAGGTCAGAGATTGAAGCAGAACAACTTCTAAAGTCAAGATAACCCCAATAATACTCAAGTTTAAAGGCTTCGTTATAGTAAAACATCCAAGTCCATTGAATCCAATTTGGGTCAAGTACAGTCGTCTTTCAAATCTTTCCATCTAGAAATACATTACACACAAATAAATGCATCCCTTTCTAAAACAATTTTATTACAAAAGGTATTAAACAGTTGACCCACCTCAGTCGAATAAAACGCTTGTGGGCATCTTTCTAAAATTTCAGAAAACTTGTGAGCATACGTATTCACCTTAGCAGCCATGTAAGACATGACAAATGCCCGAATAAGAATATGTACTATCGACCATGACAGATAAATAGACCAAAGTAAATCTTCATTAGCTCTTGGGTTTACTCTGAGTTGATGCAGAAGCTTTTTTTGTTGCGCAAAAAAGTTCGTAATAAATAAATATAATTTAGTATTGGAAGGTCAATGTTAAATGATTTATTTTTTTTGTTATTTACTTACCTGATTGCAAGTAAAAAAAATATTGGCAGAATATGTTAAGAAAATCAATGGAGATAAAAAAGCTTGGAATTCTAAGATGATGTCACACACTGTTGAATGATCTTGAATCAATTTGCTCCATACTACCAAGTAAATTTGGCTTACATTATTTTTGTAGCATCCAATTGAATTCATAGCTGTTTTAAAAAATACCTAATTGTGAATTCGGCCCCCATAAAAGTCTTCTGCCAGTTTCAGAATCCTTGGGAAATGTACAATCCGCCACTGCATAAAGCATTTTGAATTTCATGTAAATAGCTCGAGAAATGATTGCAATTAGAAGATCCAAAAAGTTCCATGTATAAATGCAAACTTTGTTCGAAACGAAAGCTAAAATTGCAACAACTTCATGATACGGAATTAATTGATGCCAATAGAAATGGTGGCGATTGTAATATGTCATCAAAAAGCCATCTTTCATTGTCTCCGCGTTTTTGTCTGTTAGTTTACAAAAGATCAGTCAAGGAAAATAAATTATTCTAATTACTGTTAAACTTGCTTAAATTATAAATTATGGCTTAAATTATTAGAATTATAGTGTGTACCAAAAATCGGATGAAAAGTATAGACCATGTTCTCCAATATTGCGGAAGTCATAAGAATCACAACCATTATTCCAGCATGCTTTGAAAGCGAAGTGTCTTTTGATATCAAGCGAAACTTCATTTTGCACCATTTTTGAAAAAGGTTTGCGAATTCATCACCGTTTCGGAGAAAGTAGCTTACACTATAGAAGAATAATACAAACAAATGAATTTTACTGCACTTACGTACAAAAATATTAATTTACTGAATCATTTTATCTTAATTAATCAACTATAATAAATCATTTGAATGATAAAATCTTAGCTTCGAAATTTTGGAATTTAGTTCAGTTTTTGAAACTTACGTGAATAAGCCTATAAAATAAAAATATGGATCTGCACCAGCTTGAGCAAGTTCATAAGCATTTTTCTTCCAGGCTCTGCACATTCCAATACCACCCAAGATAAAACCAAGCAGTAAAATTCCTGTCATTAATATTGTTGTAAAGCCTGCCAGACTTTTTATCCTGAAAACATTTAAACATGATTATTTTAAGGAGCTGTTTCAATTAATAAAACACTGTCAGTGCCTTCAACGATTTCATTTCAATATGATACATGCAAAAATCAGACAGATTTGGCCAATAATAACTACATAGGTAAATCCTATAATTCTAAAACAAATAAAACAGCCCTTACCGGTACTTGAAATTGTGGACATCCATTTGAAAAGCACCTTGGCAAGGAATGATTCCAATGAATCTTCCTAGCATGAGAAACCATCTGATATTAACAAAGAGATTATCAGCATCTTGAGCGTTATTAACTAAGCCACTGGGGGAAGGAACCCTGATATAATTAACTCCTTCCTCTGGGTTTTTAAACTCCGAACTCAGGAAATGTGACGAAGATTTCACAGTTTGCATTGAAATAGTTTTAAACATTTGGAATTGGAAATTCCCTTTGCTTTGGTACACGAATCCACATGAGTGGTAATAATTGTAAATTTTTAGATTTAGTAAGAAGTATTTTGCGTAAGAGCTGGTGACGTTGGGACTGAAGTATTGGTTAATGTGGCTACAGAAGTTCAGTAGCACTTACTTTTTAGTATTAAAAATCATATATCTTGAACTATGTACTACTTTTTTGGTCCACTGAAGAATACATGAACGTTTCGGCTCTTAAGAACTTTGTTAGAGTTGTAAAAGTGTTTAAATTTTACTCTAACACTTCATTTAATTGGGTTGTTGGAAATAAATTGACGTTTCGGCTCTTGAGACCTTTGTCAGAAAACACTTTGCTAAGGCTGAGCTTGCTTAAATTAGAGAAATAATTACTTTACTACTCGCTTAAGTTGTTGGAAATGTCCATAAGCCCTGAGTTTATGCGCTTTACATTCTGACGAAAAATGGGTCAAAAGACTCAAATGTCACTTATTTCCAACAGTCCAATTAAAATTGCGTTAGTGATAAATTTATTTATACACTTATCCAGTTCTGACAAAGCTCTAAAGGCCTGAAATATCAATTTTTCTTTGAGTGGACCAAATTCTAGTTTCCTGTTGTAATAATTGGAACAAAATTCATTATTACTGTCAAAAATAGCTTTAACATATTAATAAAGGTTTAAGCTATTTCATTTTGTAAACAACAGTTTAAGGCATGGAATTAACGGGCCACAAATTTAAATTAAATTTGTCACAAAAATGATTTATTTCGTCAAGAATTATTTGGGTCACAACTTTGGATTCAAATGTCAACCGAAGGAAATTTGTCACAAAAATGGATTATGATTTTTTAAAGACAGCTCTTTGAGTAGATTTACATCTTACCACATCACACTTCATAAAAAATAGAATAATAATATTCATAATAAAAATATTTTTCCAAGTTTAGTTTAATATCAAAATTCATTCAATTCAACTCATTCCTGACGGTGCCGAAAGGAGCCAAGCGGAAACGTCGAAGACAAGCAAAGGGTTTAGAATCATTGGCGATTACTTAATTATTAAAACAGTTTAATGCTATTAATTTCGAGTTCTTATCCTTTAAACTTCAATTTAAAACCATTTATGATTCGATTAAACAATTACATATTTTATTCTCATTAATAAATCAATAGAACAGATATGGTACTTAATTAGTATATCCACTTCCTAATTCAATTACCTACCTACATTTCTGCTTACTGGATTTTATTTCCATTGAAACAAGTTTACAAAAAATACGATAGGGTAGAAAGGTTCAATGTGAACTTAATTAGTATTTAAATAATATTAAAGCTTAGTTTTAATAAAACGCGGATCAAGCAGTTAACTTAACAATGGGTTACAATGACAGAACCATTTACTCAGAAAACTGAAATTAGTAACTAATTGAGTCAATTATGGACTCTTAGAAGGACAATTCAGATTTCCGCCACTATTATGAGGTAAAGATTGAAGTAGAACAATTTCAAAAGTTAAAATCACTCCAATGATACCCAAATTTAAAGGTTTTGTTATAACAAAGCATCCAAGTCCGTTAAATCCAATATCAGTCAAATACAGTTTTCTCTCAAATCTTTCCATCTAGAAATACAAATAATTTTGCACATGAACCACCCACTCAATTTTTTTCCTTTAAAGAATTTATCTAAATTCAAACTAAACCCTAAAACTTACCTCAGACGAATAGAACGCTTCAGGGCATTTCCCCAAAATTTCCGAAAACTTGTGAGCATATTCATTCACCTTAGCAGCCATGTAAGACATGACAAAAGCCCGAATCAGCAGATGTATAAATGACCATGAAATATAAAGAGACTTAATCACATCCTCTGTCTTTTTTGGGCTGAATTCATGCAGAAGCTATATTCAATAAATGTTCAATAAATTTTTTAATTAAAAAAATTAAAATTTCATTTTAGTTTAGAATTTCCCATACTATTCATTTTCATGTTTTCATCCACGTACCTGTAAACATCCAAAGTATATATTGGCAGAGTATGTTAAGAAAATCAATGGGGATAAAAAATCCTGGAATTCCAAGATGATGTCACACACCGTTGAGTGATCTTGAATCAATTTGTTCCAAACTGTAGGACAAAATAATTTTGTTGCATACAGTTTTAGCAGCATTTGAATTTGAAAATAATTGAGTTTATTTTTCAAAACCTGAACCAAAATTACCAATTTGTGGATTATTTCCCCAAACAAGTCTCCTACCCGTTTCATTATCCTTTGGAAATACACATTCAGCCGCTTCATATAGCATTTTAAATTTCATGTAAATAGCTCGAGAAATAATTGCAATGAGAAGATCTAAAAAGTTCCATGTGTAAATGCAAACTTTGTTCGAAATGAATGCCAGCACTACCAAGACCTCATGATACGGAAGTACTTGATACCAATTGCCATGATTGCCTTTGTAATATGTTATCAAAGCGCTTTCTTTGGGAGTGTCCTCATGAAGCTCTGTATGTTTGAAGATATGAAAATTTAATTCAATTTTTGAAGTATTAATTAAAATAGTCCCAATTTATTTCAAAACTACCAAAAATCGGTTTTAAAGTCCAAACGATGTTTTCTAATATTGCTGACGTCATGAAGGCCACTGATAGTAATCCAGCATGTTTTGAAAGCGTTGTGTCAGGTGAAATCATATGGAATTTCATTTTGGACCATTTTGGGAAAAGTTTTGCAAAATCGTGACCATTTTTGAGGAAATATCCAACTCTAAAAAGTAAAATAGGCCATTTTTGTAAACCATCGCACCATATTGTATTACATTCATGTGAAATATAATAGACAATTATATTGAGGTTTAGAGTGTGTTTTAAATTATCTATATCATTATTGTTTGCCATATAAAATCAAAATTGTTAAAAAAAAATAAATACACATAAAACACTTACGTGAATAAGCCTATAAAATAGAAGCATGGGTCTGCTGCAGCAAAAGCAAGTTCTGAAGCATTTCTTTTCCAGGATCTGAACATTCCAATGGCTCCCAAGATAAAACTAAAGAGTAAAGCTCCAGTCATGAACGTTGTTGTAAAGGCTGCTAGACTTTTGAATCTGAAGAGAATGATATTTGTTTTCAAAGCAATCAAGTCAAACTCGTATGCATCTTTTAATTGGCTTAAACAATAAAGTTTTAGGTAAATTCTCAATAATAATTAAACTAATATAACCCTCCTCTAACGAAACAAAGAGCACTTACCTGAATTTATAATGATTAAAATCCTTTTGAAAAACCCCTTTGCAAGGTATGAGTCCAATTGCTCTTCCAAACATAAGAAACCATCTGATCTTGAGAAAAAGATCATCATTATTCTCAGCGTTTAAAAATGAACTACTAGAAATAGTTTCTGCACTATCGTAACTAATTTCCTGTGTTGATTTTTCATACGTTTCACTAAATGACATTTGAGTAGACTTCACCATCTGCTTTGAAGTTGCTTTAAACATTCCGAAATTGTAATACCACTTTACTGAATCCGAAGGTCTCACTGAAGACATCATCCTCAGTTGAAAAATCCACGAATGTAATTTCCCGTTGGATTGTTGAATATGATAAGCGAGTCTTGAATTAAAATGTAATAAAATTTAATTGAATAACCAGACGTATTTTATTATTTTAGGCTCATTTTCCTATTATTAAGTACAAAAAATTAATCCTTAAATAAATATATAGGTTTGTGAATTAAAGACACTGTCTCTAAGCTATTGTCCCGGACTCCGGATCAAGTGAGGTTATTAGTTGTTATTCTGAGTTTCAATCAAAGATGCTCTTATGGAACTATAAAAACCACAGGAAACAGTAAGGAAAAAATACTAACATGACATGTCTTAAGTTCTAGAGAAAAAATGTGATAAAAATTAAGATGTTTACGTATTCCTCTCAAGTTTAAATTACATTGCAACTTCACTAACAATGACAGGGACATTTGTATAACCTTTAAATTCGATAATAAAGATTGGTCCAAAATTGACATTCCACGTATTTCACCAATTATGCGGCTTATAATTATAATGTTTACTTAACCACTCGAGCTTTCACTCTAATTCTTATTTTTCACTAAAGAAATTCAATTCAAATCCAATTCAATACAAATGAAACTTGTCTTGCTTTCAACTCTTTGTAATATTACTGGTACGTTTTGAATAGAGTTAGGAATTCGAACTGTTCATCTAAACAAACCTTACTCGTTAACAATGCAAGACACTAATGATGGCCAACACACACCTACTTTTATATATTATTTAAATTTCAGTTGTATTAAACGAAACGAAAAAAACATTACTTACTGTTAGAAGGTTATTCTTGAATAGAAATAATTTATTTATCGTCAAAAACTATACAAAATAAGGTAGCTTGAATTTGTCACACTTAATTATATGTGTTGATTTGATAGTAATAGTATTGAGGATGAAATAGTGCATTCATTGCAAATCGATATACAACGAAGTTGAAATATAAATATAGTATACATTTAGATAAGCGCTACTGATGTGGATAAGCGTAAGCAGTCATAGATTTAACTTATCTATTGGATAAGCAGATAATAGAGCGAAAGTTAATAATAATGAAGAATGTGGGAATGATAGTTTTTATTTATTTAGTGAATCATGTTACACCACTCTTAGGACAATTTCCTCCAATATTATGAGGCAGAGATTGAAGCAACACGATTTCAAAAGTTAAGATAACCCCAATGATTCCTAAATTGAAAGGCTTCGTTATGGTAAAGCATCCAAGCCCACTCAATCCAATTTCTGTTAGATATAGCCTTCTTTTAAAGCTTTCGATCTACACGAAGGCAATAACAATTTGTTAACATTTGATCATTTATATATTTATTTTTAACTTGCTGAATTGCCACTCACCTCAGTAGTATAAAATTCCACTGGACATTTCTCCACAATTTGAATCATTTTATGTGCGTACTCATTGATTTTAGCAGCAATGTAAGTCATGACAAATGCCCGAATAAGAAGATGTAGAAAAGCCCATGTAACATAAATGGACCGTAGTGTATCATTAGGATTTTTTGGGCTAAACTCTAGCAGAAGCTTTTTTGAAACATTAATAAAAATATAAATAATTAGTTACTAACTTCCTGTAGCTTTTATTTAGAACATTTTAATATTACCTGTAGACAACCGCAGTAAATGTTAGCTGAGTAAGTTAAGAAAATCAATGGGGACAAAAAGGTTTGGAATTCAAAAAGAATGTCGCACACGGTTGAATGATCTTGAATCAATTTGCTCCAAACTGAAATAAAAATGTCAAATTCGTCAATAATAGCTTAAAAATGTGATATACATGGTACACACTTGCAGATAATTCTTTATACAAACCTTTCTGAGGACTGCATCCAATTAAGACTCTCCTACCAGTATCTTCATCCTTAGGAAATGCAATCTCAGCCGCTTTGTAAATCATCTTGAATTTCATGTAAATTGCTCGAGATATTATTGCAATGAGAATGTCTAAGTAGTTCCATGTGTAAATGCAGATTTTGTTTGCAATAATAGCAACTACTGCTACAACTTCATGATAAGGGATTAACTGAACCCAATAGTTATGTCCATGCTTATAGTATGCTTGAAGGAATGGTTCATTCATAGGGTTCTGCTCCTTAGGCGCTGGAGTCGTAACAAAAATATTTTAAATTGATAACTTTAGGTTAAATTTCAATAAAATTAAAACCAGATTTTTTAGTTACCAAAAATTGGCTGCAAAGTCCAAAGCATGTTTTCAATTATTCCTGATGTAAAAAGAACCACTGCTATGATTCCAACATGTTTAGAAAGCATTTTATCACTTGAAATCATACAAAACTTCAATTTGGACCATTTTCCAAACAATTTTGCAAATTTTTGCCCGTTGAAAAGAAAATGGCTCATTCTAAAGAAATACATAAAATAATGTTTTTAAAACTTTACTTTAATTTTAAAAAGTAATCTTTGAATCAAAGTATAAAGTTAACCAATTTTGCTTACGTGAACAAACCAATAAAATAGAAATACGCGTCACCAGCAGCTAAAGCTAGTTCTGAAGCATTTCTTTTATTAGCTCTGCAAAACCCGATGACTCCCAAGACAAACCCGAATAACAAAATTGTTGTCATTAACGTTGTTGTAAAGGCTGCCAAGCTTTTGAGTCTGAAATATTAGCGAAAAATTCCAATAATGATTTTTTATTAATACGGTTCATTCCATTGTTATCGTGTTTCGAAAACAATTCAAAAATTGCATTGAAACAATTGAATTTACTCAATTTCAAATGAAAATCTTACTTAAATTTGTAATTTTTAAGATCCTTTTGAAAAACGCCTTTACAAGGAATGACTCCAATTGCTCTTCCAATCATAAGGAACCATCTAATCTTTACAAAAAGATCTTCACCATCAGCCTCAGCATTTACATCCAAGCTGTTAGTTGTAGAAACATCCTTGTAAAACATTTCCTGGTCTGATTTTTGATATCCTTTATCAAGTGACAGTGGAGCAGATTTAGTAATTTGCATTGCACCCGTGTTAAACACTCCGACATGGTAATCGGATTTCGCTCTTGAGATTGGCCGTCCCATTGAGTCATCAATCAAAAGCATAACTATGTAGGTAGCTTTCTTGTTTTCTAAATACCCTTTACAAACAGATTCTGACAGTAATTTGTTTATACCCTAAATGATTTTTAATAACGCTTTTCGAGTAATTGTTACAGAATTTAGTTACAATTAAAAGGATCAGTTCCATTTTTCGAAATGTTGAGTAGTAAGAGACCATTAATAAACTCTTAGGTGGAAAAATAATACTCTGTCATTGTGTAGATTTGAAACATGACACTCGAACACAATTCACAAAGCACAATAAATTGAATCTGGAACGCTTACTTAAGTCCTCATCATTTTCTAACCTTGTAACCTTCGAAAAAAAATAAATATGCTTCAATAAATTTAATCTAACTTATAGCATAGTAGAATCAAGGATACAAAACAAACTAACAAAATATTCCAACAATATGTCATTAGCTTTATTGTAAATTGCGTACAAAGCCAGAAGCAGTATTTAAAAATTTCGTAACATAAATCAAGTATTTCATTTAGTTTTAGTCGAAGCATTTAATTCAAATGTCATATGAAACTTAAAATTTAAAACTTATGTTTTCAGTTTCAATTCCTTTTGTAAGTAACTTTTCTTCTTCTTTTCACTGAATTTGAAACTTTGTCCTTCAAGCCTTTGTGTTTTAGCAGAAAAATATTGACATTCATGACATGGCACACCTTATTTTTTCCTGCTTCGGTTTGAATTGTAACAAACGAAACATGGAAAAAATCGGTTATTACTTCTTATTCTTTGTTATTTGCAACAAAAAACGGTGCAACTTTAATTACAAGTGTTTTGTAAATTTGCGTACACGAAAATTAGAAATATAATCGAGATTCTATTTTTACATATTCTCCAACTTTTACATTTATAAAAGTAGGAGTAATTTAATAATATAACAAAACATTATTGGTGTAAGCAATTATTAAAAATTCAAAGAAATTCAACAGTTTTTTGAACAACTTCCATTTTCATTATCTCTTCGAATAAAAAGAAAACAAATTATCCTTTTTTGCAACCCATAGGAGCTCCAGGGGCTTGAAGAAGTACAATTTCAAATGTGAAAATAACACTAATTATTCTGAGTACAAATGGCCTCGTGATGATGAAACAGCCCAGCCCAGATAAGCCTATTTTTGTCGAAGCCAGTTTGAAGCGTGTTCTTTCAACCTTTTTACAAATGGAAAAATAAGACGAAGAATTACGTTTCAGTATAGCATTTTTTTAAACCTATAAAAAAATTGAATGGAAAAATAAAAATAGTCTCTCACTTCACGGGATTCACAACTCTCTGGACATGAATACAAAATTTCCATAATTTTGTGAGCGTGGTCATTAATTTTAGCTGCAGATAATGATACAAGAAATACTCTCACGATTAAATGGACAAAAGACCAGATTGCGTAGATTCTTTGAAGAAATGAATTATTTGCTCCGGCTGTAAGACCCAGGTGCAGCTTTATCACCAAAATAGAAACAATTTTACAATAGTACTATTTCTATCAACGCAATAAAATTTATCAAATCTTAATTTTTTTAAATGAGCTTTTTTACCTGCAAGCAAATATAAAAACAATTTATGGCATAAGATCCAAATAGCAGCGGTGACAAGAAATCTGAAAATGTTTGAACTAGATTGCACACTGTTTCATGATCCTTTACAAGCTTTTTCCAACTTTCAGGGTCTGTCCAATAAAATTGGTAATGAGATTTTTATTTTTTAATTGCTTTTGTTGTAATTTTTTAAACTTACTCATGCAGGAAGATTCAGAATTAACCAATCTTTCATAAGCTAAATGATTCAGAGCTTTGAATTTATAATATAATGCTCGAGACATCATAATGCTCAGAATATCCACAAAGTTCCAAGCGTATAGAGCCAATTTGTTAGTAAAGAATATCAAAATTGCTAAGCTTTCATGATAAGGGATAAACGCAGACCAATGGGTTTGGGCCTTTACGTAGTATCTTTCCAGTGGAGTTCGTCCTGCGGAATCAGACGTGGTACATGTAATCATTCAAATGTTAACTATTTTAATTTCATTTAAACATTTTTAATAATTAAATGCTGAATCGAGTTGAGATTTGTGAAGATATAAACTCCAGAAATAATTCAATATGCAAATAAACCAAAGACAAACCTGCATCTTCAGGGTTATTGTTAATAGCAAGGAAAATAACTTGAAGAAGTACATTTTCTAAAATAGCAGAAGTATAAATGATTCCAGCGATAAGGTTCACATCTCTTGATAAGTGCTTATCAACTTTAAAGAAATCTAGTTCCAATTCTGACCACTTTTTAAAAATTGTAATCAACTCTTTCCCTCTCAGCATGAAATAAACGTGCCTGAAATATTCAAGAATAAAATCTTAATTTTTAACCCCAAGTCAAATTCTTTTATAACTTAAACTTAATCCTTTTCTTACGTAAATATTCCCATAGAATAAAACACAAATGATTCTGCAGACCAAGCCCACTCGGTTGCATTAGTACCTCCAAATCTAAGAAGTCCAAGGAGTCCTATCACCACATTCAAAAACAGCATCCCCACAATAACACCACTATAAATTGTTCCTGCACTTCTCCATCTGCAAAATGTAAAAACTTCATAGAATGAACATTAATTATGACAAAAATAATTAAAAAACTGTATCATACCTAAACTTAAGTTGTGACAACTCCCCAGCAAAAACTCCATCGAAAGGCACAACCCCAAATAACTTCCCAAACCTAAGAAAATGTCTAAAACTTCTGAACAAATCATCCTCATTAGGTTTCAATCTATCTGGATTATGAGCTGAATTTCTAATATCAGATTGTAAAATGCAACAAACTGTACAATGCAATTGAACATGCGGCATCATAAAATTATTCTGAGGGAATGCCAAGCTGTTAAGTCTACTTTTTGTCAAACCTTTACAATCAGTATCAACAGAGCTTATCATTTTTCCACCTTGCTAATCTATTTACTTTCAATTATAACAATTTACCATAAAAAACAGCTATTTTCTCTCCTAAATATTTTTTGAAAAAACAGCTCCAGCTGCAAAATTAAAACCAACTAAGATTATTTTTTAACAATTCAACGTTATCTAAAAACCTTGCAGACCAAAAGATACTTCCTACCGATAAACCGTTTAGCAAACGACTGCAAGAATCACCCCATAAATCGGATTATTTGATTACTTCTGTAATTTAAGAATAAAACACTCATCCACTCTACGGACAAAGAAAGGGGTGTGTAGGGTACTTATTGTACTAACTATACAACCCATTCCCTTTCTTAACAAACTTTTACATCAATTGAACTGACATAAAGTATTAAACCTTTATAAAAACGTAGAAGATGGAAATATCAATAAAAAATAATCATTGAATGCTCATAATATTCAGTAATAATAATGAGATTTTTGTGCAAACAATAATTCTCACAGAAACTTCAAAAATAATATCTCTCCTGTCACTCTTTCCCTGTGAACTTAACCTAATGAGAGTATATACTTATCATTAACTTATTTGTTGGAATATTAGTAGTCATCCGTAATAAATATGACACATGTCATAGTGCATAAGCTCATTTAAAATTGATTGCTTATCTTCTCTAAGGTTGAGATTCTGTATAGAGAAAGTAAACACGTGAAAGTAAACCTGACAACAGGAGTAATATACTTACTATAGCATTAGATGCACACCTGGTGCTGAATAAACTGTATTTAAAATGCCTTTTGTTTTTTCCCTTGAATACTCGAATCATCAAGATTCATCACTATCATTTATCATTTTTACTTTCAATAGAGTTTTTCACGAGTTTACGCAAATATTTTTCATGCAAGTTACTTATGTTTAGTTTGGATCATTTCTATTGCTATTGGCTATTGCTTTGTAATTAAAGAATGATTCATGGAAATCTTGAGTAATCTAGCTTTCGTTTGCTGATGTCATATTATTGTAGTAGGAGTATTTAGTGTAAATTGGGTTTTCGGGATGATTTCCATATTTGCGGAGGAAATCATTACGATAAGAAATGAAGTATTACGTAAACAATTAAAGAATATTTTGTTAATTGGAAAACATGTTTGATAATTATCATTACTTTTAATTAATGAGTAGCATGCGTTTCAAACATGAACTATGCATGGTAAACACTAAAGTATTATTTATTTCATAAACTATAATATTATAATCTTTATTACTACAAGTAATTTTACATGCAAGCCTTTATGGTGTTTTATTTCATTATTTAAGCCAAAATTTCCAATCTTTAACCTTGAACATTTTCATCCAGATACATCAGATGCATTTAAAAAAATAAGAAGTTATGTTGTTTCTATGATAAAAATGTTGAATTAAATCAAAACGTTTTGATCTGGACTTACAACAGTGATGCCATAAACAAGTTTGTATTAAATCTAATTTGTGTTAACGAAATTGGTTTAAAATAATTACTCCACATTCTTTATAGCTAATTGCTTGATAAAATTCTAGTTTTAAGATATTCCTGCAACAACTTTTCATACAACTAATTTTTTAAGAAGTTCATTAATTGGCAACATTTACAATATCCTAAAAGTTGCACAGTACGCATAAATTGCAATTTTCTACTTTTATTAGATAACAGCACAGCTTCTACATTATATCATTATACGGCACAGCAAAGAGTGACTTCACTCTCAGTGCAGTTTTTTTAATAAAACCATCCATCCGCATCCTGTCTTTAATCTCAAACGTTATCAACTGCAATTCTGCACAACTTATTAATTTTGCTTATGAGGCTTTTTAGTGTAATTTTCAAGGTCATATATTTTTTAATTTTAATGAACTTTGGCTGCAAAAAATGCTTATTAATATTATTTCTTTAGTCTATGCAAGTACACATTATTATAGAATAATATAGCAAGGGTGTGCTTGGGAGAATAAAATATACTATGTAATTGCAATGTATTATCAAAAATATTCTCACACTATTCATGATAACCTACTTTAAGCTAATTCTCATATATTTATTTGTTTAGATAAACTCAAAACTGTTTTAAGCTAAATACAAATACTTTAAGCAAATTAGTATCATCAAGCTACTTGAAACGAATAAACCCATGCTTTTAATTGTGGTAAAGATATTATTTTTCATTCCAAGATTGTTGTCTATTGTTTAATTAATTTGTACAATTGTTGTTAAGTAATCTGGTTAGTCTGAAATAAAAATGCACTGGGAATGCCAATACTCACCCACAGGGGCACCATCACCCCTTGTTAGACGGGGTTGTTGGAACATTTTCACCCCAGAAGAAATGGTTGATCAAGATTGGGATCAAATTAAGGATCTAACTGCTAGAGGTGCTTTAGGATACATGTCCAGCAAATCACCCGATGTGATGCAATACGGGTATTACAA
>JAQGAA010001843.1:0-14283 GCA_034696425.1 Isotoma viridis | reverse complement strand
GCGTAAGGACTTGGTCAAGTGGAAGTCTGAAGTGCCTATAACTATGGGGCAGTTACACAGCAAACGAGATGAGTTTTGGGAGACTGCACCAGTCTTTGAAGGTATTTTATTTCTAAATGACTCTAGCTGACAACCCCTAAACAATTGTTTTTACAATTTTCTTGATTTAACTTACTAACCGGGTTTTCAATAAGGTCTTGATTACGTAGGGCGCAAAGAGATCTGGGATGCTATACGAGCCGCGGCTACAGCTGCTGAGTCTAATGACTTTAATCTCGCTCAAGCCATATTGGATGGGGCTAACATCTACATTCCTCATGGTATGTAAAGAAAGGAGTTGCTGATTTTGTTCATACTATATAAAGGGGCTATTGATAACTGATTTTTCGAGCTTATCAAATTTAAAGTGACATTGTATCAAATGCATTTTTAGGTACTCTACAAGAGGCATATGATGAGCTTGGGAATCAATATAAGGTTCCTGTTTATTGTCTCTCCCGTCCATTGAATATTCTCTGTGAGGATTTTGATGAGAATTTTGCTGAGAAAACGGGTACGTACTTAAAAGTGTTAATAGTTAAGATTAAAACCACTATACTACTAAGAAGAATTTTATAAATTTCAAATGGAATTGTATTTTTTAAGAAACCACAGAAGGCAACATTGAGGAGCTTCAGGAGGGAGATCTCCATTTGATGAGACTGAGATTGTCCTCAACAGGGAAAGATGTGGAACTTTCTGTTCGCCTAACAGAAAGTATTTCGTCTTGCAAGCTGAAATTAGCTGCTAAAACAACTCAGACTCCAAGGCAAAGATGGTTCTATGGGGGACGGCTTTTAGAAGATCGAGTCAAGGTTCGCGACCTCGGAATACCAGATGGTCATGTAATTCAAGTAGTATTCAGTGAACCTTCGAATCGAATATAATAACAAACGCTCTTTTATAACTACAATCTCGATATTAACTATTATGAAATAAGTAAATAATTATACAACAAAAACATTCATTCTTCGCGAACGGTACGAACAAACTTTGGTATATAGCTTTAACCAAAAGTATCTTGCTGATGAAAAGCAGTGAAATCACTAGAGTCAAGAGATGATTTCCTTAGATGCAGAAATATTGTAATCAAAGTCAATGAAATTAAAACTAACTCGCAAAAAATTGATGTTTAACTCGAAACTTTGAAGCTACGTTAACATATTACAAGAAATCATCAAGATACAAATAATATTGACAACGATAGCAACAAACCAAAAGGGTAACACATACTCAAAAATAAAGAAGATTGATTAACACCACCATATGCTACACAACAACCTACAAAATTTTTAAAAGATTCACATGTAACAATCATCACTTCTAGTTAATAGATGTTTAACAATTTAAAATTTTAAATGTAGCTTTATCCAAGGAATATATGTGAGCAAATTATATCCTACACTTAATTAAAATTAAGGTATCTTATAGGCAGGTAGAGTAGACATGTGGACTATGTATATAAAACGACTTAATTAATGACTATAACGCAACGTCTTAAAATGGCACGCAGAAACAACGAGAAAGTACTTGTCAGTTCTTTTCCAAATAATTCTTATTTCGGTAGCAATTAGCTTTTTCTGTGTTTCTTTTGTAATGTTAGTTCCCAAGTAAAGGACTTGTGGATTGACTAGAATAAAGAATTATATACTGTTGTTAAGATATATATAGTACCTTTATGACCTTAAATGATTATATTGATATAATGTCACTCTCCACTCAAACGATACGATGATTAAGACTCGAGGATAAAGGAAGAAAAGAAAAGAATGCCAAAAATGCTAATATTTAGTTTATCTTACTTAAGAAATATATCCACAACAGTCTGTGTCACTAATGATAAAAAGTGTCAAGAAAATGATCGTTCATGTCCAAATGTGTATTAGCTCTAAACTGCTTATACAAATCAAAAGCTTTTTTAGATTGATATTGTATTATTTTTTCTTTGTTCAAAAATTGAAGATGTGGACCTTAATTAAGCCAATTTAAAAAGGATCAGTGTAAGTATATAGGGTATGTGGATTATCTATATAACCCACGTGCTTTTTTTCTTACTTGAAACGGATACACCTTGCGTTGAAATAAAAATCTTACTATTTTAAACCCAGACTTAAGGTTGTTTGGGAATTTACCTAATCACATCTCCATGCATGAACAAGAACAAAATGAATATCAATATCAATCAAATTTAGCTTGCGATTTAATTCTCACTCATTCAGTAACTTGTCAAGTTGTAAAATTATCAGAGTAAGTACTTCTACCTCCTACTTTAAGATTGACGAAGAAATAGCACAGTAAATTATATTATAATTGTCATTATGATGATGTTGTAAAATTTTACTTTTATGTAGGTTAAGTATGCGCAGTTAATTTCGGACTCTAAATATTTTAACGGTTTTTAGGCATTGAGTTTTTACGTGAAATCAGCTAAACGATCGTAAGAATGTACTGAAGGAGATTTATAGCCGACTACAGCATTTACGGCTGCTGATAATAATTTATAAATTGAAAGCATTTATAGTGTATTTTAAGCAGAAATGATTGTACTGAGTTTTAATTTCTATTTTACTTTTATTTTATTTATTGTTCGAATACCATGCATTTGTACCGTTAAATGTCTTCCTGATTACTCCTTGGTTTACCCATTTTACTACTATTATTATTATTATTATCTCGCACTGTGCAGTACTGATGATGATGAGATAAAAGGGATCGTGTTTTGAACTTGAGCAAAGTACCCGAGTAAATGATATGTTGATGAATGAGGACTTATCGAAGCTTAAGAAGAATGAATCAAATCGAATCGTTAGTTAATAGAAGAAGATATCTAAGAAAATACTTATAACGAGTTCGTTCTTTTAATCGTATTTCCGTATATTTTTTAAACAAATAAATAAGATTTTATGAAATGTAGTTCTTCTATTAACTTCTATAAATTAATTTCATGTGCGACCTTGAAAGCAATCAAAATCTTTAAATCATGCATTTCGGAAAAAAGTATGGAAGTAATTTATACAATTGGACACATACACTGAATCACAATCTAAATCCATTGAAAAATACTAAAAAATGAATCCTATAGGAACAACATAGTGCACCTACTACTCCCTTCGTTGTCTTTTTGAATCAAAATCGGTTTAGTGTCTACGAAGGGTGTTATTTTGTTTTTTACTTCTGACATACTAATGAATATTCTGAGAAGTGTAAATGCTCACAAATATGATAATATTCGACTGAATTTTTGTGAGGCATGGAAATTTATTTCAATTTGAAACCCTACATCTGAACATTTGTCTTATTAATGTTTTAATTAAATTTGAAACTACAGTCCTAAATGAATTGCATCCTTTAGCTCATTCATATTTTATCAACGTACAAAATGATAGCTAAAGTAATTAGTGGCAGTATTTTTATAGACCTTTAGAAAACTTCAACAAGTCATTATTGATTAGGTGAAAATATTCGCTTGTGTCGTCAAGTATTTGTTATGGAGCATTACACCGGTGTCTAGTTTGATTAAATTCATACACTTGACTTGCATACAATGAATGATTTATTTTTCATTTACCTTCTAAGTCTCTGTTTGAAAAATGTTTCCCTTTGCAAATCATGCAAATGCTAATATAAAACAAGCAAAGTTTTTTACAATACTAATTTGCATATCGTTTCCATTTCTTGTGTCTCAATAATATCATAATTGAGTCAAGTTAACTCATTGATCTTTTGGGCGTAGTTGATATCAAAATCTTATGAAATTATAAAATCAATGAATGAAACATGGGTAAAACAAATCAGTCATTTCAAGGATTGTGTATGTTCATTTGCCTTAAGTCAAGTTAACTTATGAAATTAACATTACAATTTAACAATGCAATTAAGTCAACTCTGAATGCATAAACAGAAAACGTTTAGTATACAGCTGCCGTTTAGAACTGGGTTCCTAAACATAGTACTACTCAATCAAAATACTCTAAATGCCACGAAAAATTTTTCACAAGACTTACAAAATGCTGATAAAAGGATACCCTTTATAATGCAATACAATTTCAAATAATATGAGCAGAAAATCAACGCAAAAACTCGTTTTACTTAAAATCAAAAGAAGAAATTCCTATTCTGATTTGTGATAAAAATTGGATTCCTTTTTAATGTTAATTATCTAAACAGAAAGAAATGCAATTGGTTTAACTCACTTTATAACTTAAATGTAACAGAAAAAATATTGTCCACCGAAAAATCATAAGCACTGTTAAACCCATTTTCTGAATCTGTATACAAATGTTATATCTACCAATCTACCTACAACTAATTTGCAAAATTAAATTATTGCTTTGGTTGTACGCTTGTACGGCAGTACGGTATTCATCACAATTCAGAATAAATACTTTCAGTCTGATGAAGTGTTGAAGAATCCTTTATTTAGAGCCGAGGGAGTATAGTCCTTTGTCCTTTAAGCTAAATCTTGTTCTCCCTCACTTTCTGATAGATCTTCATATTTTTCTGATTTCTCTTTATCTGAGGGACTGTCAACAGCACTTGTGACCTCTCCAGAAACTTTTTTGTCAGTAGGATCCGGAGTTTGAGGTACTTCTTGAGAAACCTGTTCCATAGGACTGGTTGGGCCACTTAGACTTACTTCAATTTCCATAGGGCTGATATCCTCGTTGTCTTTGGTACTGATTTCTTCTTCAAGATTGTTTACAACAACTTTCTCCTCCTCACTCAGCAGAGATTTTAGAACTTCAATGGTGGCACTCATCATGGCAAGGTTTTTCTTTCGGTCCTCCAACTTCCTGTCCAAAAGAGCTTGGCGAGACTACATTAAAACAAAATTAAAATGTTAAAATGTACATTATTGAATGAAACAATGAAAATTGATTAACAATTAAGTACTAATAATGTACACCAAACTCACTCGGTCAACTTGAAGTTCCTTTTCAAGTTCAATTCGTTTGTCTTCCGTTAGTTTTCTGTCCGGCTTACTCTGAATGAGTTTAGCTAAGGCATCATATTCCATACTGTACTTACGGTGCTTTGTGGCCTCGTCAAGGAGAGCTTTCGATTCAACAATTTGTTCCTTTGTCTGCTGAATTTCGGTTTGTACTTGTCCTTTGAGGTTAGCAAACATTGCTTTTGAATCTTCATTGACTTTGATTGCTTCGTAAGTTCTCTGTGCAGACATCTCAACTTGATGAATCTGGGAGATCAATCTTCTGAATGCAGTACTGCTACATGGGATAAATTAGTAATGATTTTGATGTGAACTGTACTGTACACTAATTGAAGCAATTTTTTAAATATGATTACATATAAATGTTAATACCTTTCCCCCTTAGTTTCCTTGGACGACTGTGGCATACAAAATTCTACATATTGCTTTGTAAGAGCAATCAATCTTCTTTCATCTCCAACCCCATCTCCGTCTATCAGCAGCCTTCGTTTGATTACCTCGTCTGAAATTCAATATAACAAATTATTAAAGTAATAATCATTCAAGTTCAAAAGTCATTCGTAATTGCAACACACATGATGAGTAATTTGTAATGATGTTGAATGTAAATTTGAAATTGTACCTGTAACTAGGTTGTCCATGGCAGATGTTGGATTAATAATAACTACGAACTAACTACTTTTAAGAAACGCAGATACTGATTGAAACTGAAATAATTAGAGAGGGATTTTAACAATTTGATAATGTAGTATAATTAAATGTTTTTCATCAATACACAATTAGCCGACTGGGAATTATTTAAATGACTCTTATTGATGATTGAGGAGACCAGTAGGGGTTTTCAATATGCCGTGTGTTGAATGAGTGAACGAGCCACTTTGAATCAACCATAGAATCACTACAACGACTACGGTATGATAGGGGTAGTGGTAGGGGCATTGTGAATTGCGATCCACGTTGGTCTACTCTCTAAAAGCATCTAATAAACCGTGTATATAGAGAGAGCCTCGTAGTGTCGTAGTAGTAGTAGAGTCAGTCAGTAGCGAGCCTCCTCCGGCTCCTCCACAAATGACTTTGAGAAACCATGCATAATGAAGTGAGATGATGCGATGCAAAATTATGCTTTCACAATTGTTTCATCCATTTTCATGTAATATCAGAAAAAGTCTAACAATCATTTCGAAAACCAGTTTCAAAAAATAATATTAATTATCTAGGCATACGTAATAATAGTACACTTTAATTTGTTAGGTTAGGTTTTAAAACGCTGCGCTCTCTATTAACTTTCAGAGCGTTTTAAAACGTTACTTTAAGTTTCAAAGCGTTTTAAAGCCTAACCTTAAGTAACTTGAAGGGAAATAAAAACCTTAAGAAAAATTACATGGCCCCAACATCCGTAATGTAACCAAATGTTATTTTGAATTAATGTGTATAAGAATATGGATATGGAATAGTAGAGGTTTTAAATATAGTTAGTTTATTATGTAGGTTAAGTTAAATAAAGGACTGGTTTCAGCAGTACTAGGACAAAAAAGAGTATCATTCCTACAACTTAATTAGCAGCTCATGTGCTAGGGCTGCAGGCATTGTATTATTAATTAAACCAATTGAATCCCAATTGAAATTATGATCTAATTATGTTTAACTGCAACAATCATAGACAACTACATGAAGATGAAGGATGAAGGTGATAGGTGATGAAGGTAAAAGTCTTTGCTCTGTCTGTCATGCAGCCAGACACTTATTTATTTGATTTAGCATTAATATGTAGTTATTACATTTAAATATCTTAGAAAATCACAGAAATTACGCATATAAAAAGTCTATAAGTTATCTCTGAGAAATTCTAACCAACAAGTGGATTTTGCCCGTGTAGTTTATCCCGTGGGCACTCCCCTCCCCAACAAATATTACATGTTTCTATTACTCTTATTTCATATTTTTAGCCAATGCCATCAATCATCAATAGATAGGAAAGTTTTCAAAGTTTTTTTACGCTGATTCATATTATTCATTCATATTTATTATCTCATCCATTTCAATAATTTTCAATCATTTTCATTGACGCCTAAATATGTATTTTATTACGATACATACGAGTAACTATATAATAACACAGTTATGATAAATAAAAAATACTTTTAGATAAAGATGATGATAGTTTGAGTCAAACTTTTGACGTGTTTCATGTAAAAAGATAAAACTATGCTGACTGACTTTGAGCTTGATGTCTATATATGCATAATGTAATAGCTAACTAATACTGCGGTTGGGCAGAAAGACTTTTCCAATAATAATACAAAATTAAATTGATCGCAATTAAATATTGAAGCATTACTACAGTTATACACTATAATATTTGATATAGGGCACATCTTCTTCAGTAAGAAAGGATACAGAGAACATAGACAAATGAAGCTGAAAGGCTGGTATAAAAGTTAGTTAGTCAATGCAATGTTAGCATAATAATTCTGTTGAGTGAAAGCATGAAAAACCCCCACCACTTATTATACTAGTTACTAGCAAAGCAATAAAAGCCAAGACCTAGCAGAACTTACGGACCAGTTATACCAGTTATTATTGTCATTCCACATTCATTTCATTTACATCATCCTATGCATAATCATCATTTCATAAATAGTATCATTTCCCATTTGGCATTATTCAGTCTGTGTTATTTCAACGAGACAAACACATTTTTCTACAAAAATATCTCTTCGTACAGCACATGCTTGCTCATAATAAACAAAAGAATTCAATACGTTCTTATTTTGGTTTGAAATTTTTTTTAATTATAGGAAAGATTAAACTCATTTTTTCACTAGGAAAATACTCATAGTTTTTGAAAGAAAGCTAGAAATTAAAAATTAAAAAAAGTTTCATTTCCATTTCAGTGGATCGATAGAGTCAGAGTTAGTGTAAGTGTTTGTATTGTGTGTTGGGAATTTGGAATTTATTGATTTCGAAGTTATAAGAAAGAATTACAATTACATTACATCGTCTATCTGGTTTTATAAGTTGTAGCAGCAGTAACACTTCAACTAGTTGTAGCATTAGAAAAGAATTGTGAACTGAATGAGCAAGTTTTGAGGTCAATATTGCTCTAAGACTAGCTATCAGCTGTGCCCTAATAATATTAAATTGAAATTAGTTATTAATTTGTCAATCGCCAACCATTTCACATTCTCAATTTCGTATACTTTTAATAATTCACAATTCGAACTTGCTTTTGTTTTGAGTTCTTTTAAAAACTGAATTAAAAAGCTGCCCTTTCCTGCCCATTGTGCATTGCTGCCTTGTGATTTTGAATGGAACCATTTTACGCAGTAAAGAATTTCTGGATTTCGTCGAATTCAGGCGAATTCTCAAGATCCTATTTCGTTCGAAATCAGCTGGATTTAAAAGATTTACCTATGTTCGGAGGATAATTTTTTTAAACAAGAGTGAAGACGGGTTTAACTTTTGCAAACGATTCAATTATTCGTTTTGAGAGACAATCTCGAACATTAAAAATCAAAATGGGTTGACGAGTCTATTCATCCATCCATACTATACTGTATACCTCGTGTGTGTGTGTCACTTGCGTGTAAACTGACTGCAGTGAAGCATAATTTTTAATTATAATTTATAAATTGAAATATTGTCCCCTCTATTTGTATTGTATTGTTGTCTGGGATTGTCTACTACTGTGTTGTTTTCATTTCACATTCCCTGAAAGCAGTTTTTATTGTCTCAGCATAATAATATTACGTTTTATTTTGTATTTGATCGATATAACGACACAACTTTAAACTTTAATTATTTATTTACCTTTGGAGTTGTGGACAGAGTAAAGGTGGAACTTTTTAAGAAGTAAGTTAACTTAATTGCTTTCAATTTATGATTTATCAGATTTAAATTAATTGAGATCACGTAAAGTATGATGGTGACTTAGATTTGTGGCATATTTAATAAGTTTGCTGTCTGGGGGGTTTAGAAGTTTTAATGATGAATGTCTAATTGTCTAGGTTAATTTAATTGGACGATACATTCATAAATAAATATGTCATTCATTCAGGGCTCATTCCGCATCCGCATTCATGACTCGCACTCGCAAGAGTTTCATATGCAAGTAACATTATTATTCTTATTCAGTAGATTCTATATCGTGCAAGGCAAGGTCCACTTGAGTTAGCGTTAGCGTAGTATTGCGTAGATGACCACTTCCTTCTAGCGTTAAGGGGACAGTTAATCCAAGTTAAATACTTTATTTTCTATTTACACAACTAAACAACAAAATATTATCCACTTTAATTGGGACATTCGGATCGGACATTGTTGGCTAAGTTTTCCCGACTGACACTGATCTGACCTGAGGAATCATATTATGCCTTATTTTTTATACTATTGTTGTTGATGTATGAAAGCATAAAGAGGACTAAGGAATTATATCTGTTTCATAAGAGTCAACCGTTGACAGTTAGTTAGCTAGCTTAAATGAGTCATGGTTTTTACGCCATTCAATATTTAGTTGGAATTCGACATGACTTAAGTAGACTGTAATTCAAAGAAAACAATAATATATGACAGGAGTTATATAGCTAACGTTAGCTATACATACAAATTAAATATTTAGACACTTATAGACATTAAATCATTAAATAAATACAAGACCCCAAAGATCTTTATTTGTCAGGGGTTAAAGTTAAAAGTTGAGATTTTAAAATTAAGCTGAACTTTGACTTCATCAACAAAAGCTGATGCTACGCGGTTTTGTATTTGATGATTGACAGCTAATTCAGCTAAAAATCTGAAAGAGGATGGTGGGATGAAATCATTCTTTAATGTCTGGTTGGGTACACACAAGTACATGTTCAAGATATCGAATTATCGTGCAATGGAAATTATTGTATTTCCACACCACAATCCACTATAAGGACTGTAATGTCCGCCTTCCATTTTCGTGATTTTCTTTACTTTGAAATGATAACCCTGTGTCTATAGAGGTCCAACATTGCGATCCGCCGATAAACTATATAAAACTCCATATCCTTATTTTTTAGTACAATATAATATGAGGGTGATCGGTGATGGATACGAATATTATTTTATTGCGTTTACAACTTACAAGCTCTTAAGCTTATCTGATAATAGAATGACGAAAATTCACTGAAGAAATGGTCAGCCGACTGACTGATAAGAGCTTTACGTGATGTTCATTTAAAAAAATCCTTTGATTTCTGTTTTTTTCTTGAAAGTCAAAAAAATAACAAAAAATTGGCGTACTGAAATAAGTTAAAATCATAGAAATACTATTACTAAGTACGACTAAGTTAAAATTAAAGTAAAAATCAGACTCCATGCCCATATATGACCATGTCCATGCATATAGTAGTATCACATCGTTGCGTTCGATAATTCTTGTAAAACTCTGCCAATGGAAAATATTAAGCTAACTTAGACTCAATTTCAATCAAAACACGAAATATTTTGCACCAAAGTTGTTCAACTTATCAAGACGAGTCAAATAGTACAGTAAATGGTTCTTTAGTATGACCAATACCTTTTTTAAATGATATAGAAGTAGATCAAGTAACTAGAGGTTTCATCAAAGTTTGGACAGACAAACTATAGTTTCAAAAGTGCAAAATATAGAAATGAACATATTTGGGTATGGTTATCTATCTGCTGTGTAATTCAAGTGTAAACAACAAATTATAAATGTTTTTACGAATAATCTGACTGATTGTCTGCAAGCAAGTATTATTATTTATTACTTTGAATGAGTGCATGCCAATGCAAGTCCTTCATATTCAGAACTCAGATTCAGATGGCTTATTTACTAATCAACGAACTTGGAAATGATTTGAAACCGGATCATACTAAAATTAACTGAAATATAATCAATAAACGTTTTTTAATTACCGATTTATTCAATTCCCAAGTACGGCTTTTTTTATCTAACCTATATTACAATTTACTTTACTAACACTTTGCTTAAATATGAATGGTACTTCATAAAATAAGGTTCCCGATGCCCCTCATTCATGAGAAAAGTAGAAGTAGACGGTTGTGTTAAAAAACTTTCTTTATGAATATTGGTGATAAATACAAGGATCCCAAATAGCAAATTCACAAACCATACGTAACTAACACCATAAAAACATGTCAAATGCTTAAAAAACAAAAACAGCATGTTTATTGTTGTTTCTTACACTTGTATATACATATTTATGTTTATGATTTGCATTATTCCAATTTTTCCAATTCAATCATTTTAGTTTATTTTTCACTGGCATAACTCCGTTTCATGTAACAAGTGCTATTTTATTGATCCTCATTCAAAACTTAATACGGATTTAATACGTTACTTACTTACGTACGTTATTTTTGCAAACTGAAGTTCCATTGATTTCTATATACCTAACAGATAGATTTATGGAATCGAATATGTGGTCTAGCTTTGGAAAATAAGTTGCTGAAGTGCTGTATTAGAAGGATTACCAGATTTCTATTAGGATATTTAGCAAGCTTTTTGATGAATGATGCAATTAATTTGCAAATTTCCATAAACATATATAATGTGTTCTAAAGTATATTCGTTTTATACTACAAAAACTGCAATGTCTGTTGAACATCAGTTCAATCTTTGTTTCAAATTGAATGAATTCATAAACAGAGTTTTTTATATATATTTTTCAGATTCAACAAGGACTTCTCGTACCTAAATGTAGTATTTTAAAAACTTCCTTCTGTCGCAAAAAACAATCGAGGGCAAAACCTCGTAGAACTGAAACTACTCTGGAACTTAAATTTAAATTTTTAAATACGACATCAAATAAACCTTGTGAAGAGCAGATCGACAGGATTAATTTACCTGTAATTTTAGCATTACTGAACACAACGAATATCAATTACATCATAATACTCAAGTTTTTATACTTCATTTTTTATTAAGTACTACAAATAAGATATCGGTTAAAATTATGAACCCTGCATGGAGTGGGCAGATTAGTAGAAGCGCCTCAAACTCTCGTCTTGACGATTCGTCTTGTGAGTTCGACCCTGGTAGTTCTCAACTGAATTGTACTGACGCAGACACAAGAAGTTTAAATTTAACCTCAAGTATTAATAGCACAAGCAGTGCATTAGAAGAAGGAGCGTCAGGACGTAGGCGTACTTCGGCTGGAGGGAGACGAACTGGAGCTTCGCTGGCAGCGGTGGCAGCTATTCTTGGAGAAGGCAACTCAAATTTAGCTCCTCGTCACAAAAACAATCTTGCGGCTTTGAATTCAGAAGAAAACATGGAGTCGGATGAAGGTAATGAGATTCTTCTCAAATATTTATTTGAATTCAAATAATGAAAAATCTGTTGTGACATGACATGAAATTCTAAACTTTATCAAACGAGCTTGTAACAATGGCTTTGTTGTTTGAAATATGCAATTAAAATTATCCAAACTGATTTCCACCCAGACCCAACGACATTACACCCATTTTAGTGTTAGATTTATAAAGGGGGAAGGTAGATAACGGTATCGCTTACATACACAAATCCTAAGAAGAGAATGGATATAAAAATGTCGAACAATAACTTTTTGGTTTTAGATCGCTGTGGCATTCGGAAAGTATTAATTTGAGTGTGAAATATGAATCTCACGTACTATGTTTCATAATTAAAGTTATGCTTAAAAATGTGAGTTAGCTTTCGTTTCGTGTGTTACCCAAAAACCGTTTAGAGCTGTCAACTTTAGTCCTTCAAACCACTACAGACTTTAGGGACTTTTTGACTTACGAATCAAAATATGTCAGTCAGTCTTCTTGTACTATCCAACCAATATGACACAAGCAAATGTTTCAAAGTTTCAATCCAACGTAAAAATAGTAGTTGGACGTTTTATCTCAACCTCGTTACACGTTAGAGGCTCTTATTAGAGTGTCAAAATCAATCAAACTCTATAGTTGTGAAAGTTGTGATGATAGTCAGATTGACATTGATAGTATCATTAGTCTTAAGTTAAATTTAATCTTAACCTAACGGTATTGATATATGATATTTTGAATATTTAACTTTTTGCCATTTCAGTCAAGTGTTGAACACCTTAAAAGTTATTCATAACTGGAAATCGAATGACTCTAGTCGGAGTAAGTATAGAAGGACCATCATGATCATGAGAAGATGAGAAAATTATAATAATCGTAATCGCATTATCGCAAATATTGAAATTCATTTCTGTTTAGCATTTACTTAATTTGATTAATGTAGAACTAGTGTTACGATTTGTACAGTTGCATGAGGAAAGTAATCTCTCAGCAACTGAAAATCAAATATTTTGACTGGAGATAGGAATTAGAAGGACAATTGTTTTGTTATAAAAACAAAATCATCTAGTTGCTGTATTGGTTTTTTCTAGTGTGTACGTCCATCTGTGCTGTTGCATAGATAGGGTCTTCTTCCAGGGTATAGGCCAAGGTCACAAAGTCGAAATCTCAATCAACCATGGATCAGAATTTATTTTCTTGCTTACTTTAATATTGCATCAATTAATAATTGCATTTGATCAATACACAATAAAATTATTCGAATGGCGATTTTTTCAAATAAAATCCGTAAACTTTTGGAAGGCTCAAAAATGTGAACATTTTTACATTGCATGCAAGTATCGTCGTCATCTATACCTTTCTTTAGTCTATGTAAATTATTCATTCGTCGTTAGATATGCTAAGATAGTTAAGACAAATAAGACGAGCTAAACGCTCGTATACTATAAACCTAAGTAAAGTTTAACGTAGTATTGAACACATCTTATAGTAACTCGATTCCCAAGTCGAAAAAATGCTGCTGGTATTTGAAGAATCAGCATGTTGAATAGTGTATAGTGGACAACACACGATTTCAAAAATACCAACTTCGGCCTTTTCTCGTGGATAATATTTAGCTAGCATAGTATGTTGAACGTATCTCATGTTTCAAATCCTAAATATTGTGACAACAACAACAAACCCCCATTGACATATTTTCAAAATTTTGTGAGGTCCGGCTACAAAACATTGACTCATTCTGGAGGATATGCAATAATAATTATGGAAATTACCAATCAATGAATATGAATACTGTGTCGTAAACTGGGGTTATTTTATGTTACAGTTAGACTTTAAGTCTGACGTACCAGTATATAGTACCAAGTACCTATTATTTTGCCAACATACCATTAACGTCAATTTGCCTTTGATGAGACTCAGAATCGTCAGGAAAGTCTGCGTCAGTACTGTTTTCATTATTGAAACTGTCACTACCAGTACCACCAATACAA
>JAQGAA010001842.1:0-14305 GCA_034696425.1 Isotoma viridis | reverse complement strand
GTCTTAATTTTATATTAAGCATTTGTTAAAATTAGTTGAGTAAAATGAACGCTATGATTTTTCCCAAAGTCACTGCAAAGCACTTCGGTTTCATTCCATTTTACATAAACAATGATTTTTTATATTCTATCGATTTCTTTCGCTAGCTGTTTTGTACATGAAAATCAGTAACATAGTATATGTATACAAATAAAATTATTTAATTAATTAGTTTAACCATTCCCTAATGAATTGTTGAGTGTAACTTTATGCGTATTGTAAAAATTGCTCAGGTCATTATTTTATTGAAGCGAATAGTCGTTGGCCTTTGACCACATATATAAATAAACATGTATATTTAACCGTATCCAGAACAACAACAATAATAGACACAACTTTAAGTAGCTTAAGGAAATAAGATTAAAGATAAACGCAATAATTCTAAAAAAGAGAACAGAAACTTTCCAGCAATAATAAGCACAATGTACATAATACAGAGACTAAAATTATAGATTAAGTTAATTAAGAAAGAGTTCATGTAAATCGTAAATTCGTATTTTCTATTAATTAATAATTGTGTATATCTTGTATGATAGTAATAAAAGTATCAAAACCAATCATCTTCATTATGTACAGCATGTAATGTCATGATCATCATAAAATAATAACATAAAAACCACAAGAGATTTATACAAATTAGTTTTAGTAAACAGTGAATCGTGTGTAATAGAACGTATCATAGATTTAAAACTACTGTCGCTGAGAGTGTAAGGTAATTAGTTTAAATGCGTTATTTGATAAGGAATAAGAGCAACTCGTATTTTTCTCACACTTACATAGACAGGGAAGCAACTAATCATAAGATCTTCCAAATAAAAACCTAAGATTATATAAATGCCTTATTGGAAAACGACGACAATATTACATGATATATAGATATAATATTATTATTATAATTAGTAAATAAAATACAATCGAGGATTGATTTCTACGTTTGTGTTTTTTATCTATCTTCGTCTTGTGTGTAAAATCTAATAGATTATTCAAACATTTGTGTATTGATTTTAAAGTAAAATTTAAATTCGAATTTAAAATTAAACTGTTATTGTAGCTTCTAGCGTAAGAAGTTCGTCGCATTATTATGAACGATGCAATTAACTTCTTAAACTAGAAGGAACAGTTGTGGTAAACGATTTCAATCTTTTAATGAGACAATTTATGTTAGTGTAAGCTATCGTCTAGAAATTATAAGAGACTCGGGAAAGAGGTATAATATTTTGTACAGATAAAAAGTTAACTAACGGATAATAAATAATTGTTTCAAAAATATTATTGTGAAATCTACAAGTATTTGAATTCCATATCATTCATTCATACGTTTTAAAGGTTAAATTCGAACTCGATTCAGACTTGATTATGATCAAGGATTCATAGCAGCAAAAGTATCTTGAAAACCCGCATTTACATTAAAATACAAAACAAAGACACATTTAATCCATACTAAATAATTGTTCATAACCTTACGAAAGGAGAGACCCAAGATTTTAATTCGACCAAATTGACAGTTTTGTTTTTATATGTGCAAAATCACATTTAATGCAACTTACCTTGTGTAAAGGGAAAGGGAGGGTAAGGCAAATCACAAAATAAATATTATTAGAATTTTTACAAAACTTTTATGAGCTTTATTACAGTTCTAACTTCAAAATTAAACAAATCGATGGATGGAGTCACTAAGTTTAGGAAAAATGTTATATGGCTGTTGTACTCAGATTGCTTCGAGTGTTTTTGCTGGCTTTGATCCAAATTTCACTTTTATTAGTATTGCTTTTGGTATTTCTTCATTCACTAGTAAAAATAGAGGCAGTGTGTCCCACAGATCTTTTGAAAAGGTTAGTATAATGTATTTTGAGTTCTCCTAAGCTTTCAACTAGTATCCCACCTAAGTCTTCTTCAAAGACAACTTTTGATATTACCTTGTTGGGAAAAGGGAATCTATTCGTCTCTTTTACAAATCGTAAATAAAGCTTTCATTTAAAAAATGCATTGATTGTAAAAAGAAAAGTTACTGGAAGCGAAGTCCATTTGCCTACTTAAACATATGAATCTGCTCTTTATTTAGTAGTCGTTTAAAAATCCCCTTATCTCCTCTAGATAACAAGAAGTAATGCTTGGACCCTTGGTTTTTTCTAGGTTTTCTTACAGATAATACGCATGTAATGGTGATGTAATTATAGTGACCAAGATGCAAGTTACAGTACTTAAAGAAAAGCTGCTTCAGTTCATTTTCAAAGAAGTTAACAATAAAGTTACTTACTACTTCAAAAATTAAATTAGACTTTAAATTTGAATGGAGTGTTTGAATGGAGTGCAATTAAAGTGAAAGTAAAAGCTTATTTCAATCAAATTTTGACTTTTTTTCATCTGATTCAATAACAATAACAACCTCACATAAACTCTTAATGGCCTCATGAAAACTGCAATAAATTCGAATTATTTTTTTACTCATTCCAAATGTTGTTTATTCTTGATGTTCTGATTAATTACAAAGTGATAAATTTAAAAATATGTATTTTAATTGCTGTAAATTACACAATAGAACATATATTTTTCCAGATAGGTACAAAATCTTAAGGCTTTGCACATTCTCCACATGAAGCAGCTTGAAGGGCTGAAAAAATAATGATAAATTGTTGATTTTGTTTAATGATAATAAAAAATAAGATAAATGCCATCGAATGATTAAGTCATTCCCATTATCGTTTAAATTACAAAAGTCTTAAAACAAGGGAGAATGCACTGCATCAGTTTTCAAAATTCAAGCACGTAACTGGCAACACTTACAAGGAGTTTCTTTTCGTTTACAATCCAAGCTACAAAGATTTTTATAAGTAGAATTATCCGAGCCACATACAGGATTGTATTCCTTTGTGCATTCGCAATCAAGGTCTTTAGCATCTGGTGATCCTAATGAAGAAGATGCTCTTTGCAACCTCTGCTTCTTTAAATTAAAAATTTATTAGGAAAAATAAACAAATGCATGGAATTATTCATCTGTTTGTGAATTGCATGATAAAAGTTTAAATCGTACAAACAATTGTTCTGAATAAATTAAAATGTGTTACTTTTCTTTGAAGATTGAATGATTTGCAGTCTCCACAATAGGCTAAGGTTAAATCTAAACGTTTCGGAAAAAGTAATAAATTATATTTGACAGTGTGAAAGGTTTTTTCAAATCCCAAAAAGTTCGTAACAGTCGATTTAGATCATGAAACTTACATTTCACATTATTCACATGCTGTCTTTTGCAATCAAGAACACAAAGGCCTGGGTAAGTGTTTCCATCGGAGCCACAGACGGGGGAGGAGATTCTGGGACACTTACATTCTGGCAAAATTGGCTCTTCTGCCTGTGTTCAAAAGATTCAACAATTGAAATTGATCCTGAGAATCTTTAAAATGTTTTAGCATTGTTTATTTATGGATTATGGATTACTGGAGTGTGTTTTCTCTTGCATTCGCCTCTGTAAGCCATTTTCAAACCTGAAACAATAATCAATTTCACATATTATTATGTAATTAGAAACTTTTTAAATAAGGGATTTCAAATAACACTCTTCAAAAGTGACACGCAATTGTTGTAATTTTACAGAAATTAAGAGTTCGTAGAGTAAAAAGGTAACTTAATTAGAAAAAAATGAAATTTTGTATTGCCAACTAAACCATGCAACAATCATAAAGACTTAAGCTTCCGTACATCATTTATGACAAGCATATATACATATTAATTTATCAGAAATTCCTATAAGTCTGTACGAATCAATTATATTAAATCCAAGCTGCTTGACAAAATTTATGAAATTGACTTTCCTAAGAGCAAAGTAGAAGAATTAACGATGCAATTGTTTTACCTGGGTTTTCAGTTTGAAAAGCACATCTAAAGTGCTCATCATTCAGATAAGTTTTGCCATCAGAACCACAAAGTAAATCAACGACTTCAACATATGAGCAATTATTTAATTCCCGAGCCTAAAAATGTAAAACATCAAAATTTTACAAAGATTTTTAAAAATGAGAGTTAAATTTTCAACAAATTACAGAAATTCTTGTCCTCGTTCTTAAATTAAGTTAGGTCATCTTATATGTGATTGGAAATGCGAAATACCTGCAAATTGTGATGATACTGTGGATGAGATGGCTGATACAGTGAAGATGATTGTACATCCATTACCCTAAAAGTTTTCCAAAATAATTTAATTATACATTCCAAATTTTACACAAAAATTGCACCTGTTAGAAATTTGGAAATATTTAAATCATTGTTTTACAAAAGAAAAAAACATTTCCAATTCATTTAGGTAGTTTTAATACAAAAATAAGCTTTTTTAAAAAATTTAAATTGCTTTTCTCAATCTTACTGATAATTTTGCGGATTGCTTATCATCATAAGCCCATAAGCAAGAGCTTGTATAAGATATCCAATCACCATTATGTTAAAGAAATCCTCCTTTTTATAATATAATAAACAATTCAATATTTTCGAAAAATATAGAGAAAAACTGAAAAAAAGCTCTGCACAAAGTTTATTTTAAACTAAACTTGATATTTGATTGGAATACATTATAAACAAGAAAGAACTTAAAGCATTTAAAAGCAGAATTTTCACTAAAATTTAGTCTAGTTTGAGTCCTCGAGTTTATTGATCTTTCAAATGTGACTTTAAACGTATTTTTGCAAATCAAGCTTTTTTTAAATTTATAATTATATACAAGAAAGAAGACATTGCAATAAACAAAAGACTATTATTGTTTTAATTGTAAAGCAGCACAACTTATACAGAACATTATTACGACTTACATTGAGTTGATTATTTTCATCATAGTCATGAGTCAGGTCAATATTAGTGTTCCAAATTTATATTGTTTCTTAGCATGGATAGCTGAATGTAAACTATATAATTATTGTGAAATTCGTTGGATTTTATAAACCATTTTGATTATTTGGAACACTTTTCTCATCACATAATCGAGTCTAGTAAGTAGTAAGTTCGAGTAAGTATAAGCACTTATTTGATAGTGGCTCTATGACCCTAATTACCCTTCGAACTCATCAATCAAAGCTTTCATAATAAGTTACAAAGCCAGCTAAAATGTCACTCTTTATGTCGTTTATGCACAGTCCCATTCCAAACTTTTAAATTTCAGATTCTGCAAAATTCATCAAAAATTGAATCTTTATATTATAACTGTCAGCAATTTTTCGATTCATATGACAAGGGTTTGTTGGCCAAGTACTGGAATTGCTTAATAAAATGAGTCATCCAATTTGAATCTAAACACTACTAGCAGTATTGATAATTTTATTTATATCATTTTTATACTGTTATCATCCTACAACTGACTAAATCTCTCAAGTTAGAAAATTTTCTGATGTATTCAGTATAAGCTTGACCAAGATCCTGCCCAATAATTAAAACTTTATCTGAACTTAATACAGTAACTCAACATTCAAATTATTAAATGCATTGTTTTTGTAGCCATTTCTTAAGAATTTATTTCTTCAAATGAATTGATGAAAGATTTTAATTTGTTAAAGGTTATGAACCCAATTTCTTTTATTAAAATGTTAAATGTTTAACAGAAGTAATATTGAGTTAAGATCTGATAAGAAACAAAATTCAGAGTTGCTACGAATTCTAATAGTTTGTTCCCATAAGAAGAGTAAATGATGTATGAAATAGCTTTACGTTTTTCCCAACTTTAGCCTTCAAAATTATAAAAATAGTTCAAAAGCTTATTTTCAGTTTCAAGCAACTCACAGCTATGGCTCGTTGAGGTTTTACATCACATTTAAAACAATAAAAATATGCATTTTATGAATTTGACCCGATTCAGAAAGATTTCTTCTTAAATAACAAATCTTTTAGTGGTACGAGATGATTTGAAACATTATTGGAAAATGCAATAAATTCTTGTCTATTCCATTGAACATCTTACAACAGTTTATTTAACAAGAAGACAATATAATAATATTCTAGCTATCAAATGGGATTTATTAGAATTGTAAAGTGATTAAAATTTGTCTCATAAACTCAGATCGTAAATATGTGTTAAGGATTTTGATCGATTTATTTATATGTTTTTAATTGCGCTAGATTTATTACATAGTCAGACTTTAAAGAGATAAGAGACTAAGTTGCTTAAATAAAAATTGTTCTTAGATTAATTCGTTTTTGTAATTAAATGTTAGGAATTCCATTCAAGAACTGTATGACAAATCACAAGATATCCACTGGCTACTACAAGTGAGACAATCATCATGGGAAATCCGATCCTGTTGACAATTAAATGGAAATTTTTATATTAACACAGTAAGAAAATAGTTAATTGATTGATTGGATTTATAAACCAACCTGAAGTAGTCCATGAATGTAAAACGATACCCGTGTTGATCAGCCACACCTGCACATACCACATTGGCTGATGCTCCAATAATTGTCCCATTTCCTGCACATTATTATAATTCTTCTCAACTCTATTTCTTTTAAGATTCAAATAAAAAAGAGAGTTAATTTTTAAATAAATTTCAAACCTCCAAGACATGTTCCAAAAGCCAAAGCCCAAATGAGTGGCTGTAAAGGAAGCCCAATGCTAGAAGCCACACGAGTCACAATTTTAACCATCATTGTAGTAAAAGGAATATTATCTATGAACGCAGATGCAATTCCTGAAACCCAAAGAATGAGCAGTATAGCTACTGTCAATCTTGATTCTGGATTTACATTCAATATTATAGCTTCTGTTTGCGATCCGATCCATTCCAGCAGACCTAATCTTCCTACACCCTGAAATTTTAGAAAATAAGAAATGTTTTTTTAAATACTAACTACAAGAGTTAGATTTTCATTGAATTTGTGATGAGTTCTAACCTCCATAACGATAAATAAAGCTGAGAAGAAAATCAAAGTTGACCACTCAACACGAGAGAGAATCCCTTCAAGATCCCGAGGGTCGTGGAGAATAAGGAGTAAGACCGCTCCAAGCAAAGCAGTCCAACCCATTGACAAATTTAATTGTGGAATTGAATGCAAAAAGAACAAAAGTATGACTGTAGATAGTACAATTCCACATTTTATTAGCAAGGGCCAATCTCGAATCTTGCACTAAAAGGATAACCATTTGGAATTGAAACGTTAGAATGATAGAAATTGAATATTTGAAAAAGTGGTAAAATTATTGTAAAGAAATGTATAGATTCTTACGCTTTCCTTAAGTTCCATCAAATTAGCTTTGTAGTTTTCCACTGATTGCCTTTGAATTCAATTTTAAAGTTAAGTTTTGTAATTAAAAAGAAGGGAATACAAAAAAGAGTTTTTCTCTTACCCTCCCATCTTAATCTTTGCTTTTAACTTGTTTCTCAGATGAACAACTTTAGAGAGTAGAAGCGCTTTAACATGACTCTCGTCTTTTGAGAAGGAAGATAAAGAATCTGCTGCTCGAGACCAGACTTCAATTTCTCGTCGTAATTCTTATTAAAATATTTTCAAAACATTTAGAGCTGTAGTCAAAAGTGTTTAATTGTTTAATTCTTTACAGCATCAGGAAACAAAAAATAACATACCTGCAACTTCATAAGGTTCTGAAAACTGAAGGGATTTCATAGAACGAAAAGTAAGCCGGAGTTGAAAATAAGCTACAATGATGACTGGGATGATTCCAAAAAGCATATGAGTTGAGAATGTAGCAAAGTCAATCCCACTGTCAAGAACGTCTGGATTATTTGAAATTATAACATTTGGAGGATCCCCCACTGGTGTACAAGCTCCTCCAATGTTTGAAAATATAACTATCGATATCAAAACTGGTACTGGATTCAATTCCATTGCTTCACAAATTCTGTAATAAGAGAATGTTTTCGTATATTATTAAGGCTGATTCGGTAATTAGATCAATGAGCGATTATAAACTGACCTTATTGTAACAGGAGTCATTAAAAGAATCGTAGTGACATTATCCAAAAATGCTGACACGAACGCAGTAAACATGCATAGTGAAGTTATCATAGGCCACACTTGACCATTTGTCATCTGAAAGGGCAATGAAATTAGTATTAAATTGCAATCAATTAAGACTCCTGAGACTGTAAGACACACACCTTGTACATAAAGTAAGCACAATAATCAAAAAATCCAGTTTCACAGAGAATGGAGACCAAGACCATCATGGAAAATAGTAGAATGAGCGTCTCCATGTCAAGCCATGAAACCATTTCCACTGTAGTTGGTCGCTAAAGTAAAGAAAATATATTTATAATCGAATCTCGTATGGTTAAATCGTTAAATAGAAAGGCTTTTATGATTTCCAAATACCTCATCAAATAAAGCGAGAATTCCAATAGCAGCGGTAGCAGCTAACATGGCTGATAAGGTTCGATTTACAAGCTGAATTTTGAAAGTAAAGTTTTTAATACAACTTTTTATAAAATAAGTAAATTTTTAACTATTTTTTGAATCTCACCTCAAAAATAATTAGAATATAAAGCCCGATTATGACAGCCCCACCGTACACAGCTCCATTCTCAACAACTTGAGAGACCAATTTAGCAGAAACAGAGAGTGGAAAGTTGCCATTCATATTTGTCCGAAAAACTAAATAATAACTACCAGTTCTGTAAAAACAAAAAAATTATTGTTAAAAGAATGATTTTTTAAATGAATCAAGCAGATAAAATAAATAATGCTTAAACTCTCACTCCCAATCAAGTGATTCCAAGCTGAAAGAATGTGAATTCAGAGATTCTGGAACAGTACCAATGCTGTCTTCACTAAAAGTTGAAAGAGTCCATCGTTCTGTGACTGCCTTCATTTTTAATTAAATCAAATTATCCAACAAATCAATATTTTTTAAGAATTAAACAACAAATTTTTAAGAACCTTATCCGAAAGATCGTCTTTACTCCGTTTCTCAACATCAATTGTTAATCGATTTTCAGTAAAATTAGCATATTGCGGCGGTACAAATGCTCCTTTCACCATAACAGTCAAAATTGGGTACCATGGGGTGAGTCCCTTCAAAAGCTTCAATGGAAATACTGAAATTGCAAATTATTTTTCAATTTAAAAAAATTTTATATGAGTTTTTAGATTTTATCTTAAAATAAGATTAATCATTAGAAACATACAGTATGGCTTTTCCGGTGAAGCTGTGATTTGTATAAAATGAATCTCGTTCTCACTTGTGGCAGTTATAATACCCTATAAGAATTCAAACGTTTAGAAAATGACTTGAATAATCATAATATACCAAAAACAAATTTTTAAAAAAAGATTGCAAAAACTTACAGCGATTCCTACGAAGAGAGCGATTAATATTCCTATTTTGATATATCTTTTTACCGTGAACTCCCTGGGATGATCAAAAGAATTTAATTCAAAAGTTGAACTGGAATGATCATACGTTAAGTTTGGTGAGGGTGGAGCGCTGTTAAAACCACTTGATAAATGACCGAATCCACCATTTGGAGGTCTAAGGTTTCAATAATTTAAGTTAATTCTTAATTTTTGAGATGACTTACAATTATTTCTTACCTATAGCTGGTATCAACAGTAAGGAAATTTTCATCTTGTTGTACGTTGATGATAGGAATATTGAGTTTTGAACTTGCAGGGGCACTAGGGCTAAAATTTGTGTCATGAGAGATTATAGGAACTTGTTCATAAACGAAAGTTCCAGCGTAAGTATTTTGAAAATTTTGATTATAGGGAGGATTTCCTGAATTTCTACGACTTCTTGGACTACTGTGTTTCCTTCCATTGGGATTTGGGCTACCACCACCATAATTAGGGCTTGGGGGAAAAGACCCATATGACCTGCGAAAATTACAAATATTTAGATAAATCAGGTTAAATCTCTCTAAAAAATGAATTGAATTAAACCCAAAAAGCTTTTTTAACTTACCTCTGTAACGTCTCATGAGGATGAAGAAGATTAGCTGTACTGGAAATAGAGTTATTATCAGGATCATTACTACTAATAGCACTACGACCCTGCTTTCTATCAAATACTACTGCAGCTTTTTCCTGAAAAAAATAATTAAATGATTTCATGTTACAAAAGTTTAAAATTACGGAAATAGCGACATACTTTAACATGAACTCCAAAGTCTGCAATTGTGGTAACCAATTGATCCCATTTGGATTTTTGAGACAAATCTTCCATTTCCATAACGTCTTTTTTCATATCCATTTCTAAATCTGGTTTGGACAATGTTTTCAATATTTTTAAAGGCATTTCATACCAGACTTATTTTGAAATGGGTGTCGATTACGTAACAAAAGTCTATAGTATAATTTAGTGTGAATAATAAGTTACGTAGACGTCGTCAGTCCAAATCAGATGAATGCAACGGGATGACTAAACAGCACGAGCTTAAAGGAGTTTGCTAACAATTTGTTCAATCATAAGTTCCATCTTGATTATAAACTCTTATCATTTGAATGTGTTATGATTAAATACATTTAGTAGAGTTTGCCCACAGTGCATTATTAGCACATATTAAATACTCGATAAGATTTCTGACAATGACCTCAAGGGAAACCACTTCACACTATTTTTCACAATTTTTAATTTCACTTGAATTTCATTCACTACTTTTTGCACTTTTTAAAATACGTCGGACAGGTGTTAAGAGATTTCTATGAATTTGTATAAATCTGACTGAATACAATTTTATGCGTAATCGTATGGGACGACGTTCAGGTTCCAATTCAAGTTTAAAACTTCAAAGTAAATTTTACGACTTTATTTGTTTCCGATTGAATTAAATTTGTTAATTAGTATTTAAAGTTAATTAACTAAAATTAAAAATTCCAATTTAAAATAAAGTGAAAATGATTTTTTCTGAGTTACCAAGTGTTTACTTTTGTAATTCAGTAAGCGTTGAAAAAGAAAAGAAAATAGTTTCCAAGGTGAATTGTCTAAGCTGTGAAAACGCAAACTGGAATAAATTTTTGGTTTTTAATTCACCTTATATGTCACCAAAGGGGAATTTTATTTTGTAATTTTGTTTGCTTTAGTGAATCTATTTATGTTATGTGTTTTTTTTGCAGTTTATTAATGTATTTTTATCCTTTGGTGTTATTTGAAAGAATTAAATATAAAGGTGCATAAGTTCCTTGATAGATTTTCTGTATTTTTAAATGGTAAAATAAGTTTTTTTTTGCATTTTGGTTTTATGATTTTCTAATCGGGTTGATGTGGGTGCAAAGCAGATACTAATTTTGCATTGATCTTGTTTAGATCAACTGCTATGTTATAAATGTTGATGATCAAAAAGATATCAATTGAAAACTATAATATGATGAAGCTGTATCAAAGGAATTTTTGAAAGAACCTTTCAAATCTTTATGACGCTTGTAAAAAATCAAACAAATGCAGAACAAACGGTTTGAATATTAAGTCTATTATATACTAGGTATATGCATATTTAATACATTCTTGCATGTCCAAAATGTTGGATTGTTGATCCCTAGTCAATAATCTTGTTTAAATAAACAAACACAAAGACAAACATACTTAGTTACACAGTTTGAATCAAACCTTTGATGTTGAGTTGCGCTTCATTTATATATTTTTGTTTGTAATAACACAACATGGTGATAAAATGATAATATTTTCATCAGAAATGTTGATACAGGAATTGAATACAATTATTTGTCTATAGAATTTTATGTTCATAAGTAATGAATAATTTCCTTCTACTGAAATAACATTTTTAATGATTTGCAACCAAAACCAGGAATAACCTAACTTAATTTTTGAGGTATTAGATGAGTTCGGAGATCAGGGAAGCAAAGGGTGGCAGAGATACCAGTTAGGGAATTGACACTTACTTACTACAACAGAGAGGAAATAAAAAATCCCAACGTAAAAACAACGTTCCACTCATAAATTTCAAGTAGATTCTCAGTAATTTAAAAAATCAACAAAAATGTCAGCCAGCGTGACAATATTTATAAACCATCATTAAAGACGTTGATAGTGTTGGAACGCGTTAAAATAGAATTGTTTTTAAGCATAGCATTAAGGACTATGTATATCTGTATATGATATCTTTGCTTCCTGGATTACGGATGACAGTCATTTGATTCAAATGGATAATAATTTAATGATATTTAAAATGATAATAAGTTGTTTTGATTTTAATCAATTAAAAATAGAAAGTCTATTTTATGACATTTACGGGTTGCCTTTTGTATGAATGAAATACATATGGAATTGATTAAAATGATTACTTAACAAAGTATCATTTTTTTCTCATTTTGTGGATTGAGATGTTCAAGATGACAACAATTGATAAATTTAATAAATTTATTTTGATACAGCTCCTTGCTTTGAAAATCGAACCCAAATTTAATGCCCATATTGCTTTAACATTTTCTTACCGTGGTGGATGCAGGAGAAACGCTAGTGTTCAAGATACGTTAATAATAATCTATGTCGTCCTATCGTCTGAATTGTTTGATCCCAATGCTATTGCTAATAATAAGCATATTCATGAATATATCGTCCTATGGAAAGTTTTTACTGTCCTGATTTTTTGTGAGATGGTCAACAATGGTGTTAGCTTTTTTGTGTGTGTGATTACGTTTGACGTAATTCGTTGTGTAAACTATAAATTTAAAAATAAGTTGACACTTATTCAGTATTTAGAAATGTCAGTGATGTATAAGGCTAATGAAATAGTACTTACTACACAGTGAGTACTTCATCCTTTGAGACTTGTTAATGAAATTAATTAACTAAATTAATTATTCGCTAATTCTCCTCGTGATTTATATTATTCACATGACCAATTTAACGCCTATCACGGGGATTAAAGACCCCAGATTTTTTATAGTTTTGGTGTAAAGTCTTATCAGTTGTTTTTAATAAATGTAATTATGAGGGTTTTTTAATAAGCTAATGTACAATGCTGTTATTTTGAATCGATTAAAAAATTTCATTGTTTTAAGCAAAATTATCTTATCAAGTTATTTGCAATTTCATAATAAAAATTATTTCAAGTTTTAACTATCTACACAATAATACGTAGGTTATATATAATGTGTAATGGCTGTAGTATAGTAGTTGTTTTTGCCACTTTTTACGATTGTCATTCAAATAATGTTAAGTAATTACTTTTAATTAATGCGATTCCCAGATGTTTCATCCCGGCGGCCTTTGCATCTCTGGACTAATACATCCCCCGACGTTACATCCCGCATCATCATCCTCGGGAATTACATCCCAACGGACTTTCCCTTATCTTCATAATATCTGAAAACCCTGTAGTAATCATCAATATTTTCAATATCGTCTAGTATTGAGCTGCATACCTTGGCATTTATAATATAGATGCCCTATTCTCATAAAGAATCTGTAGCGATTTTTAAAATAAATTATGATACAAGTATGACAACTTATTTCAATGCACCCCATTCAATACCTCATCTTAAGATTAGCGGGTAGAACAAGGAGACGGCATGGCATGGTCCTAGCATCCTAGCACAGCAGCAACAGCCACAGGCCACAGCACACGGCACAAACAGAGTGGATTCAGTGGATCTCTCTCTGATCACTACAAATTCATTTTGATTTGAATTTTGATATTGATATTTAAGTGTAACTTTAATCCATAATTATGGATAAAAATGAAGGAAATCGCCTTCCTGAACGGTCTGTGGACCATGAAAAGACACAGTACGAGCAGTGTAAGGCATCAGTGTCAAATGTGTCAACATGGGACAATGAGCGAAAAGAAGTTAATCCAGCAAGCGGATCTCTTACCACCATTAGGCCAAGGACTTATGACGCTCGTCCACGTCCTCCTGAAAGACGTCAGTTTGTAGATCATAAAAAGACACAGTACGAGCAGCCTAAGGCCACAGTAGTGTCAACAAAACAACGTACTGATTTGAAGAACTCTCAAAAGTTAGCCATTTGGCACAAGAAAAGAACTTTGAAAGAGCCAGGGATGAAAGTTTGTGTGCCTAAAACAAGTGCTCTGTTTGTCCAAGACGTCTGGCAGGTAAAAGTTTTTAAATAATATTCGTACTTTCGATTTCATTGTGAGGATGAATATAATATTATGATGTAATGTTATACAGATTCACTCGCTGCAGCGAATAAAGGTACAATTAAACAAGGCCAAGGCTTTGATTGACGGTTTTGAACTGGATTCGTGGCATCGTCATACGAAACGCATGGACACAGCAGGGGAAGTAATCAGCACTGTTAGGAAACTGTTTAGACCAGAGTACTGTAGTCAAGCATGGTGCAAATTCTACG
>JAQGAA010001841.1:0-14309 GCA_034696425.1 Isotoma viridis | reverse complement strand
CATTTTTCACCCTCTGTTGTTCATTTTTCCCTATTCTGTGTCTTTACACACAGCTTTCACTTTCTCCTTCAACCTTTTGTTCTTCAATTCAAAACCTTAACCAACCCATTCTTATAATGTGATGTACCGTTACTTCAACTGTGATAGTGGTGGTGGTAGTGATGATGATGATGATGTTATGGCCCTCGTGGTTTTGCTTCATTCGTGTAATCGGCAACGGTATGGCACAAGGACCCAGACTGATTAAGCCATTTCTTTCATTCCTTGTACAATTTTTCTCATGCAATATCTAAATCCAACCCTACGGTTTCTTTAATCTCACTAGTACATAGTAGTAGTATGACTACATGTCTCGTAAACTCGTAATATGATTCCATTTAAGAAGAGAGAAAGTGTAAGGGACAAGGAAGAGTATACGGCGAAAGCATGTACTTTTATTCTCTCATTTCCCTCCTGTGGCCGATATTACGTGTTTCTTACAACTAAATCCTTTCTATTCCAAAACTCAAAAAACCTCATTTCAAGAATAATATTATTTAATGAAAGAACTACATGGCAGAATTACTCTGGAGAGATAAGTCGGGACTTCTGCTTAGATTTTACAAACAGTCAAATCGAGCTGTTAAACTAAACTAAAGAATATATAGTTAAGGTGGGCTATAATAAAGGTAATAGTTAGTGTTAAGGTGTGTGTGTATGCACTACTTAAGCAAATTATTTTTAGTAATGTCCTTCTACTCCTTCTGGAAAGATTGACACAAGAGGAGAAAGCTAGGCCGGTAGCTATATAGGATTCGAATATGCATAATGAAATGGTATGAAACCCTCCTGGGTAGTTTGTTAGGTTATGCTAAATGTTACTTGCAAACTTACCAGCAATAATATACGTTTCTTAACCTATAATATTACAGCTTTAAAACATTTGCTATAGTCTACATCTGCACTTGAGACTCGAATATTGTAATAGTTAGTAATGACTGGATGTGGGAATTGGGCTCTAATCCTCCTTACTAATAATAAAACTACTTTCTATCTCATTTTTGCAGCAATCTGATGTCCTCAACATTCTTACGACTTTCCCCCTAAGCCTTATTTAATGTAAATTAATGTTCAAACTCCCTTATAATAATAATACTTACGTAGTTGTACTCTCATTATTATTACTACTGGATTTTACTTACATAGCCTCCCCCCTACACTCATACTGAACTAACACTAATGCTTGAGTTGGCTTTCTGGTACCATCATCATTTCATTCGTTCAACATTAGTAAATGTAGAATGTGAGTGAACTATCATTATATTATTATAACACACCGCAAGAATGCAAAAGAGTACTAAATTTAGTATTCTTTAATTAAAAAGGGCTTTCTCCCTCTTCTCTCTTTTACTAGATGCTCTTGTAATCTTAGAGTAAAACGAAGAAGTTGGCTGATACTTTCACCATCATCACTGCAACTTTTACTTAAGAAGATTCTTCAAACTTGTTTGCTAGTACGGTCATGGAAAGCTCGTACTTCAAGCTAGCAATACAAATTCTCTTTTCGTGATGAACTACCAATGTAAAGTGGTGGAAAAGTAATTCAGAAATTCGCATATGTACATACGGTTCTATAACTTTATTTGCTATGCAGTATATATTATTATATATAAGTCTCCTGTATAGAAATTTACTACACTCGTTCAAATGTCTTTTTTCTGCTAAATAATATTTTTTACTTGTGCCGGAAACTTACTCTGTATTTATCTTGTGGAAAAAAATCCACTTGGAACTTGTTCAAATCACCAGAGATTTTTTGGTCTGCAGTTTCATGTGCATATAAGGACGTAATAATTGCTTCGAAAGTAGTAGTAAGTAGTGAGTGGACTCATGCATTATGCATACTTGCCAGCGACCAGCATGCGGTAAAAGAGATGCAATAGGCTAATATGTATGTACAAGCGTTTGGATAAATCAGTAAATGTGCACGACTCATATTATTAGCTGGATACAAGTAGAGACAAATATGGCAGGGGAATGAGGACATAAAAGTCAGAGACAGTTGTCAATTCGAAAACTAACTTTGCCAGTCCAGTGTATTTTGGTATTCCTCCAGACTAAAACTGTTCCATCTGGCATGGAACACATATCAGAACATGACATAGATAAAGGTTGAAGTAAAATCGGTTTTTGAATCATTTCAGTTTAGAAATAGGCAATAGTAATTGGCCAATAGAAAAGACAAATGAGTCAACTTCCGAAGCTATTGCTCATAATCGTCTATCTATGAGAAATAGTGTTTTATTTTGACTTGCTATGCTATCAGGATTCGTATGCATTTTACGATATGCAAGATATTTTATGATTATGGCATGAAACCTTTTTCTCGGCCCGAGTTACGATCAACATCTTAATGGCCTTTTATTCCTTTCTTCCTGATCTCGTTATTCATATTAGAAAGCATACGCACGCATACATGTCCATCTAAATTACATTGGATGTGTTTGAACAGGCCATGCAATCCAGTAAACATTTCAATTTAGTCATGTAGACATTTTCCATATTACAGTAAGCCAGAGCTTAAAATTAGTTTCGTCTTAATCAGAGACAATATTATTCTACAAAATAGTATGTACGAGTAAATTATTCTTTGGCATTTGTATCATATTTAATTTTGAGCAACCTAGATGTTCATTTTAGATGTATTAAATTAATAAATATCTCATTTGCAAAATCTCGAAATAAAAATACTTTATTTTTCTCGTAATATTTTCCTTCAAGAAAATGCATGCAGTTAATTAAAGCTAGAAATAAACAAAATATTATTTAAAACCCCTCTCAATTCCTTAAAAACATAACGTCTAATTTAAAAAGGATATTTGCACTTAATCTACTTTAACGTTTTGACTCAACTAATTATTTTATTCAGAAATAAGTAAACTGCTCCATTGTCAATATTAATCCTTTGTTTAATAAATTTGATGCATTTTTTTTAATTTTTCTGATAGCATTGTGTACAATTCTTTGAAAAAAATCCTTGCTGGAAGGCTCTTTCTAAAAATGTCTAAGCTAGAAATAGAAAAATTTTAATGCAATACGTAAAAACATCCCTATATTCTTTTGTAAGTACTAGCCAAGCAAGGTAGTATATTTTTTTGTTATCACAATCTCTTCTGTCAAATATCTCATACGAAGGTAGTTATCTTTATCTCATAGTTTCCAAAAAACACAAGATAAAACCCTTTGTTTTTCTTGCATGTTCTCTGTTGTCATAAAGTCTATTTCTCTCTGTTCCGTGATAAGCTCAGTAGTAGTTCTAATAGCAAGTATAAAATGTCTTTAGATACGTGCACATGTAAACAAGTTTAAAAAAACACGGCTTGAGAGGAGTATTTCATTCTTGGTTAAATTTAGGAAAGTCAGACAGAAAATTGAGGATGACCATACCCATCTCTTTAGACACGTTGCCTGTCGAATTCACATTCAAAGACACACCCTTGCTACAATTTGAGGTTTGTAAGTGTCCGGATCTAACTTACCTAATCTTAAAAACTCTTTTAGTTATTGAGTGTATCCTTGTTACCTTTGGAGTTACTTTGTCCCTACTAGGTCGTTCTGTGTTTTCTGTATGTGTGCATATGTAACGCATGAGCTGCATCAAAAGGAACGTCCGAATTGATGACAAAGAGACTGTTTTCAGGAAAGGCCGTCTTCCTCTTGATTTTTTTTATCTCTTACTTTTCTCTGTTGGATGTTCAAGAGAAGTTATTTACGGTGGGTTAGTTTCCCCGTGAGTGGAATGGTAAACTCAACAAATCTTAAGTTCTTGTTCTACTAGTCTACTTCCTTTTAGTTTTACCAATCCTTCTCACTTTTTAGGTTGGTTTTTTACTAGAATCAATGATATCCTCCATCATCCATCTATCTATTGTTTTCCCTTAATGGAACTTCCCTCACTCTTTTCATGTTTTTCTTGATTGTCTGAGAAGCTGAAGGATTCTATCGTATCCGATCCGATTCTTTCAATCCAAGGTTCATAGCTTTGGATCATCATTCTTCATTTTTATTGGTAATAGTAGTATATGTACAAGAAACATTAATAAAGGTTTTGATACTTGGAAGTATATCAAATGGAAACGTAAGTAAGAATGTTTTGTTTCTACTCATGGGGATTGGTGGCTAGGTATTTATAATCGTAAACCTTTTTGTCTCGGATCTCAAACTTTTAGTATTTAATGTATCACAAAACAATTTTATTTTGCTGACGTGACGGAACAACTTAAGCTTTGGTATGAAAAATGTTTCTTTTTCAATTATTGATGCTCTAGAACTAATGCTTAAGTAACATATAGCTCCATTTCATTCTATGTTTAACTTAATTGATTTTAATGATCTGACTGACAACTGAGCTTGCTCATAGTTTTTTATTTATGATTTGAATATACAACAAAATGGAAAATTGTATGAAACTTGAGACGACTGGTATCAAAACGAAAGTACAAATACACAGAATTGTCATGCAGGCTTAGTCCATTAGATACTGAAACCTGATGAGTGCTCCCTTTCTTTTATTTTGTCTGGGTATGAAAAGTCTGTAAGGTGATTGGCATAACTTGCGAACCTTAAACTGTATTTATTTTTGTATGAAATGTGTAAATATTTCAGTTTATTCAAACAAGTCCTTACAAGCTATTTCGGTCTTATTTTTACTTGAACTTTGGCATTTACTTTGAAGAAGAAAGTGTTCTTGTCTGATCGTCTATGTACTTAGAGTTTATGAACTTAAAAGAAGTATTGAATTTACATACGATCTAATAATACTGTGTACTCAATGCGCTTCAGTTTATTATACTCCCTTTTTATGTAATATGCCTAGTAAAGAATTATGCACACAAGAAGTTTGAAGTAAGCTTTCCTTTTAAACAAATATTTATACACTTCCAATTCATGCACGCTCCGTCGATTTGCTGACAGTTTAAAAGTAAAAATATGCATATTAATATATGTGATTTTACTTTTCAGTAAGTGCACATTTGTTACCATTCCATTAAGAAAATTAGTACGGGATAAGGATGGATGTGAAATCTTTCCAGAAGTTGTAGAGTACCATCGCTGCAGCATTATACTGTATGCGATATCATGGTAAGGCAATCTAATCGAAAGATAAGTAACCCACTCTTACCGGCACATCCATTTCATTTGTTTAGCCAGTCAGAATATGTGTCAGCAGTTAGTCTTGGTAAATAATTTACATTCTAATACCAAAACTACACCCGTTGATAAATAAGTTGAGATTGTGTGAGCAATCTGAATGAAAGTACTGCGAGATAATAAAATACGTAGAAAGCAACAGTACCGTAGCGTTTTTGCGTTGTTCAGGAAATTACATGCAGCATAGTCTAAGGTGTATATATTATTATTAGTATTATGAAGAATGTACAATTTGTAAATTGATGTATAAAGTTTCTTCTTGGGTGTGGCCAAATCTTTTAAATAAACGGGAAATGCTTTCTCTTTGTGTAAAGTCTCATATGCTAACTACTGATCTTGAATGCTGGATGACTGTCTATTTAACCAGAACTTCGCATTTTCTCAACAAACCCACTTCTACTACCTTTCACTTGTATTAACTGCGTTATGTCACGGTCTTATTATTATCTATAAACTACGTAAAGACGATGATGGAATGAGAAGTTGCGCTAACTTTATAGATAAATACAAAAAGCCTCAAATGAAATTCATGAAACGCTTTTTCGACTTTGTTCCGTCTAGTTTTCTATCTTATTCATAAAGGATAACTTTGCCGTGACAAACAGTAATAATTAATTTTTAGACAAGCATTACTTTGCTTTTAATAGAAAGTTTGCTTACTGTTGTCTACTTGTACAGTGGTAAACTCGACATTTCGGGATACGGTAGAATGTAGTGATTGCAAAGGCGTTACTTAGTGCATGCGAATTACCAAAAATTTGCACAAGTTTTAATGAATTTTGGGGTTGGAATTAAGAATAAAAGAGAAGTTGCTTTCACCCTTCTCTTTTATGACGTGAGTGTTATAGTAGATGCGTTAAATTGGTAGTATAATGTTACACGGATAGAGTTATTATTCATTTGTATACATACCACATCTAGATAAGCTAACATTATATGAGCATGAGTATATAGATATGTTGCAGGTCATATAGGGCCTAGATAAGATCTATTACATTGAAACTGGCAGAAACAACTACTAAGTAATTTTAAGATGTAGAGCGACAAGGAAGAAATTTATCATGATTATTATGATATCGTAATCTATACATACGCGGTAAACTACATTTGTACTAAAATTGGAAAGGGCAGACAGACACGACCATTAGAAAGTATTGAGTATGTCGATGCATGAGAAGTGAAAGTAATCTAGGAAACCATGAAAAGGTTCTCATATGACGAAGAACAATAAATGATTTTTATTGCTAAAGAAAAGTTTGCTACTTAGAGGGAAAGCCTCGTGGGTGATATTCTGTCACTTACGACTCCCAGACGATCTACTTGAACCATTCAGAGAAACCATGAAAAAGGCTTCATTTGTTCTTGATGTTAGAAGTTTCTCTCGTTTATTTCCTTAACAGTAAGCCTTTCCTTTTTAATCTGCCTACTAAATACATTTGCAACATACAAAGGATACGATCCAAGTCAAGTTTAATATATGTAATTTAATGCCTATAGTTTATTCGAATGTCTTAAATAAACTACCATCCATATCCCTAGTCTGGAGATGACCAGTGTGTGACAAAGAATTTTCTTCTAGGATAAATATATGGTACACGTACAACTAACCATCATAAAGTTACTTTTCTGTTAAATAGAGGCACCTGTGAAATACGTAAAAAATGTTTAAAAGGGTGCAAACTTACTTGTACATGTGAACTAAAAGACCGACAGTGGGCTGCAAAGTGCTCGTCAGCTCCATCACCTTTGGTCTTAGGGTGGCTAACAGATATCGGAGTTTTTCTTCCAGAAGGACCAGCACCAATTCCAGCTGGAGCTGCATATCCCCCTCCGACCAATCCTGCATGAGTTTTATGACTCATAACGGGAGTAACAGTTGATCTGGACATTGGGTAATATTGAGAGTATGTGGGTTCGCCAAAACTTGGATCCACTGAAGAAGAGGCTAAATTGACGGATGGATGGGTATAGTCTTTTGGAATGTGGGACGATGTAGAGGCAACGGAAGCATTAGTTACAGCAGAGGCAACAGCCCCTACTATTCCTGAGGAACTACTGGCAGTGGTTTGTTGAGCTCCGGCTACCCAAGGCTCCAAGGTTCTTGCAATTTCAGCTTTATAGGTCGACTTTATTTGACTACTTTGTCCTGGCCTGGAGGGAACAATTATTATTGCTGATAAATAAATAGAATATTTATTTACCGTCTATTTGATCTAATGTTGAAGCAAGCAGAAAGATAGTGCTTTTATGTTGCACAGGGTATTTCCGGTATGAAATACAAAACCAAGTTAACAAAAACCCTTAGCTATAATATGTTATTTTTATGAGGATGTTATTCTTATTTTAATGCTTAAAATCAAACCATTAGTTTTCAAAATTGTAGCCTATGATACTCATATTATAATGTTTTTGGCTTTTGTAAGAGTTTCTTATGGGAATGGTGCAACTGCGGCATTCTATTTAATTGACGTTAAATTGACTAATTCGAATTAGCTGCAATTCTCTTAGGGGCATAATATGTCACCAAAGACAGAACAATTACAAGTGGCACATTACTTGGTTAAAGCATTTGTTGATGCGTTCTGTGAAAGCAATCAAGTTGTAGATAAAGTCGTAATTGAAATTTCCTAAGTTTTACAAGACAGAAAGCTTTGTAAAAAAGCTAATCAAAGGACTAATTTTATATAATTAATTCAGGCGAAATTTAATCAAACACAGTGTGAACATTTAGCACAGGACGGATAGTGATCCCAGCTTAAATAGAAGTCGTACAATAGTAATTCTGGAATTTCTGCTAGAGAAGACAGCAAACTTTTCTTTCAATTTCCTGGTCTATCATTTCCACGATGAGAAAGTTGGCTTCCCAACTTTTACAATGAGTCACCTAATTTCTACTCCATTCCAAAGTCAAACAAGAGTCACCTTATCCAACTTAACATTTAATTAAATGCCTTTGGCTGTTCATAAAAATAGCCAATGATAATCTAGGCAACTGGATTACATAAAAAAATTAAAAAGTTTTGTTTGACTGAGAAATTACTGTCCCAATGGTATTCATGGTGAGAAACCCACTAATTACTAATGAAATAACTCTAAAAAACATAACACAGTATCACCTGACAAAATGTCATATTATTTTGTTTTCAATAGCAACTGACCCCGCCCTTCGGGTCGCCATAACTCTGTTCAACTTCAATTTGCAAGTCAGGTTCCTACGAACAGAATTTGTTATTAATTTTGACGATTCGAACGAGCTACGACTCGTCCAAATCCGTAATCGGCTTAGCTTGCATGTTTCTCGTAAGAATTGTTTCATGTAACTGAATACATTTTCAAGCTTGTTTTGTTTTTTTCTTCACTTTCTTTAGGGAAATTGCATGTATTGGACATGTGGCTGGACTCATTATTGGATTATTACGATCATTACAATTTAATTCCATATTTATTAGAGACCATGACATACCATGACTTATATCTGCATATATATTGATTGATTGGTGTTATTATATTCACATAATTTTCAATTCAAAATTTAGAAATCGCTTTTCTATTATCACTAGATTATTAGGTACCAGTATTTGGAAAGTACTACATCTAGGCTAGGGGTTTCACTTTCTATCCGTATGCAAAATGAAAAGTAAAGGGTCTGAGTGATTGCTTGTATTGATGATCCGCCACATTGATACATGTGCTGTATTGCATAACCGGAAACTACCCCCATTGGTAATGACGTAGTAAATACTATGTGAGTACAAAGGAACGTATCTTTAAAAATGCCTACCTACTTATGATTTTAAAAACTTGATGAAATTCTGACTGTCTTTGTGGTGTAACGCTTTTTTAGTTTTTTATTGACAAATTGATACGATGAAGTGTATGATAAAAAACTTATGCTCACTTCAAGGTCTATTTATCTATGATGGCTATGTTTTTACAGGGAAGTAAACAGTTAACTACAGTTCGCCAATTAAGTTATAACTTCCTATATTACCTAGGAATGCACTAGTTGTTATTTTACAGTTTTACAATGAATAAAATAAAGAAGCTCTGCAAGCACTTAAACTCATAAATAAGAGAAAAATACTGTAAAAGTCTTACCTGATGGGATAACCCATGTGAGTAATGGCAGTTAGTCTATCTATAAGTGGATAAGCCAGGTCAAGGAAGTCGTATTTGTTAGTGGCATTGGCGATGGTGGCACACATGGCGAGATGTAATTTGATGGTTGGCAGAACTGAACGAAGCTGGCTGAGTTGACCTCTGATCACCTTATCTTTACCCTCCATCTGGCTACCAATCAAATCAACGACTTTCACTTCATCACCTCATCATGTCATCATCATTATTAGGAGATGCATCTTACTCCTAAGCACTCTTTGCACAGGTCATATACTTGCATAGGTACTCATTCAGTACTAGGGAATCATATAAGGTAGTACTGCAGTATAATAACATTTCTTATGGACATGAGCTATCACGAAGGAAGTTTCAAAATAACTGAAAGCTTAAGAAGATATGGATACAGCTTTATATACTCTTCAGAGAAAAAGTTTGCTATATATAGAATTTTCAAATCTTAAGATCAGCTAGACAGTTTTGCAGTTGGGGGATGGTGCTCAATCAAATTATTTCAATCTGCCCTAAAGTCATGTTGTCTCTGACACCGTCTCATCTCTCTTTGCTCTTATCAACAATAAAAACGGCACTTTGTCACTGTCAGCTGTACGTTTTGTCCTTGTGGTACGATTTAGCATTTTTGGATAACATTGTCATTGCCTTAACTTCTCACAAAAACTTTTCCTTCTTTTATTTTCTTTCTTTTTTACTTTTTTTTTTGATGAGTTAGCTATCTATACGGAGAATTTAGACTTTCCGAAAAAGTTCACTTCGTCGAAAGACAATGAGTCTGTTTTGCAGTGGACTCATCTCTTAGAAAAAGATAGGAAATAAAAGTGAGAAATTGCCTTTTTTTTCTGCGAAATATAACTAGAAACATTTCTCAGAAATATCTATTTCTTTTCCGTTTTTGTGTTTTCGTTGTTCTGATAAAGATGCAGGAAGAATTGTACAAAAGTAAAATAATATCAGTTATTGCATTACTTGATTAAAATAAGATACTGGCGTTTTTTAATAGAATTTATTCTAAGAAATCAAATGCACGATCAGGAAATTAAAATCAAGGAATAATAATTTATATTCTAGGTAGATAGGAAGTATTTCGTCAGTAATAAATGGATCGTAAGTAAGATCACAAATCGATAAGTAGTTTTATAAGATCGATTACGATTTTTTACTTCTAAAAATGGGGATCTATTATGGAGTCTTGTACCAAGTGTAATACATTTTCATCTTGAAGACTTACACTTACTCTCTCCTCTCCAATGATCTCATCTTTTCTGAAAGGGAAATATAGATGTATTGAAGTTCTTTTGAGATACTAAGATTGGTTTATTTGCTAGTAGTAGCATCTAGCAATGCAATGGATACACGATGTGTCTTATTATCATCATGAGCCATATGTATTCATGTGTTTTATCGCATTTCCCAAGAAATAGAAGATATCTGGATTTTTTGGATAGGTAACTACAGCAAATAGTCTACAAATAAAATTCTGTCTGCTCATCGATGGTCCAGTCGTGTTCGTAAGTCGTTTCTTGACTCAATTTCAAGATAAAATTATATTAGAGCTTACCAATCGACGTCCCGTAGTAAATTTTCTTGCGTTTTAGTGAGGGCATCTAAAATAGTTTGACAAACAGCATTTACAGCACTCTTTTCAGAGTCCGAATTACGTCTTAGTTCTTCCAGCACGTTCTTTAGCATCGTTATTCCATCCCGGACGGCCACTTGGAGATCTCTTAAACTCTTTATAAGAAAAAATATCCCGCTTTAGTTCTAAAAAAACATATAGTCCTTATGGACTTGAACCCGTGTGAAATGGGAATAATGTTTTAGTCTTGATAAACTGAAGTAGTATGCATTGGGGAAAGTAACGGGTGAAATCATCAGTAACATAACGCACTGGGATGGCGGAAGTAGGTATGAAAGGAGATTGCCTCATATAGAAAATGGAAGACTTTATCATTCTATGGGGTTCTAAGGTTTTTACGTGATATTGTGTTCATTTATTGATATTTCCTCACATATTTTACTATTGAACAAAAGCCTTGTCAAAGCATGTATACAATTGACTGAACTATCCATGTACCCCAAAGATGTGTTAAGAAGATTCCTCTGATTTTTTGAAATTGTCATATTAAACCATAAAGATAAAAATTGATTTAACCTAAGAAAAATACTAAATTTTCAAGTAAATTCACTCTAAATCCAATTCACGTTTCAGATATTTTAACCTTATGACTAAATTTAAACCTTGAGTTGAGAGATGAGCCCTCCACTATTATGTTGTAATAGCATAATGTAAACTTTTCTGGACATTTACATTTTCCTACCTTCTATTATACAAGGGATAATGTATTCTTTACAACACAGCTTACCTCTATATAGCTGTTATTGTTATTTTTATTATGATAACCAGAAGGATTGAAGGCACATGGACTACTAAGCATACAAGAACGTACATTAGTAACTATGTATGAAGAGGACAACCGACTTGAGCCCTTAGAGCACAGCAAACATTTATGTCCTAACTCAATCAACATCCATTTCTTCATGCTCCACTTAGTCCGTTTATTGACATTGAAGGAAGCTAAAACCCACTGGGGACTGACAACTTTCACTTCCAGCGTTCTCCACCTCCAAACTGCCATCGTAGCCTTTCACCACGCGCTACTTGCAAGAATATTCTGTCCACTATATATAACCCCAATACACTAAAAAGAAGTATATATACTAATATATTACCAATCTTCTCTAACCACTTTCCAGCTTTCTATTTCCCTAAACAGTCATTTATTTAGCTTTCGATCGAACTCGTAAGATCAACTCAAGCAAACATAAGGGACTTTATATTGACTTATTTAAATATTAATAATGTTGTAGTTGAGTATTAAAAATGTTTTACTTTTATGATTCAATAATGTTGACTACAATAGCTCAATTAGTTCTTTAGTATACTTGAATTTCCCAAGTTTTAAAAGCTCTGAGCTTTTCCATTAAGTCTCATTGCTTCTGTTCTATGTTTTTGCTACTACTTTGATAATCATATTGTTTGATAGCATTAGGGTTAATGCATATGAAGTGGTACTACGAATGTCCTTCCTGTTTCCAAATGGATTTTAACTTCCTTTGACAATGGAGACATAAAAATATCAAAAAGGAAAAAAACGCTTTTTATATTTTATATACATTCATAACGGCTTATCATTTTCCACTATAACGGACATTATATGTTTTTTGCCTACCGAAGTGGAAAGACTTAGGTCTTACTAGATAAGATGATCAACTGGACGTTTGAGATAAAGACAGTAACTGTCGTGTGGTCTTTGGAATTGTGACCGATTTTCATTCGTTGAACCAATGTAACTTCCGAAACGCGAAAAAGGAACAATAGGATTTGCCTGTAATGGATTAGACATTTAGGGCAGAAAAAGAGTATGAGGAACATGGATGCAATAAGATTTTGGATTGAATACTATTGCTGCTACTTACATCTGCCCCTACTGTTGGAGAAACTGTAATAATAATCCTATTACTAACAATGACAAATAAGGAAAGTGGGAGATAAGACGTGAGATTCGAAGTCTCACTGAAGTGAAAGGAATATAAGATAGAGAGAAAGAGAGAGGAAGGAAGGAAGGAAGAAATAAATGGTAGAAGTGATTGGATTTATTAAGGAACGTACCATGACAGCCCGATCCAGTTTTCGACATCCTTGACTGTAGGCAGTCTCCAAGTCGACACAATGAAGACGGCTTTCCATGGCGGTATCCCGGTAGCAGTTGATACAAAGCATTGATTTTTGTACATTTGAGAACATGATATATTGTTCACCATGCACTGAGCACTGCTGAGGAGATTGTCAAAGTCAACCAAAACCCAACCGGTACCCCAATAACCATGTGAGAAAAAGTTCAAATACAATCACAAAAAGTATTTCAATAGCCATACATATATACCATCCATTCACCCGGTCCAATGTACCCCCAGCAGCAGCATCATCATCATCGTCACACAAGAGGAAGAGGGTTAGAAACAAAAAAAGAGAAAGCAGAGAAAGTGATTGAGATATCCTTTCTTTTTGCATGAGTAGAGAGTAAAACAGCACCAGCACTACCACCACCACCAGTAGGAGTAGTAGCAAAGGCATGATCTAGTCACAATACATCTACATACGAGCTCGCACTAAACTAGGAAATTCAATCAGACTTCCAGTTGACCCAATAGGAAATTGAGAAAGTGAATAAAGTGTGGCAGAAGAGAAAGAAAGAATATTTGCTGTATGTGTCTGTGTGTGTGTGTGTGTAAGTCTAGTCTTCTCTAGTGAGTACTCTCGACTCACTCATATATCAAGCTTAAGAACAAAAGAAAGGTATTATTTGTTATGTTTAGTACATTCTGAGTAGTCAGTAGTGTAATGTAAAACAGTACTAGCATTTTATGTCTTTGTCAAAGCTCGAATGAATACTTGTAGGTGTCAATCAGCTTGAGCTTGTAAGTAGGTGTATTATGCGTGCAAAATACTCTTCTGGTGCTACTGGTGGGTTAGTATATTTTATGCTACTACCTATATATTTTAAAACATTGGCTAATCTAGCTCGTTAAGGAATCTTATTTTGATTTTATTATTTTGAGTTTTCGTAGAAAGAGCAAGATGGGGGGGAAGGGGTCCCAAAAAATGGAACAAGACTCTTTACCTTATTTATAGATCTATTAGATTTTATAAAGTAACAAATGACTTGGCCGGTAACACAACAAACTGCAAATACAATACATATTGGATATTTGAGATTCTTTTTTTCTAATGGGGAAAGTGGCAGATTTCTTTCTAGCTTCATTCTCATTTCTCCACTCTGTCTGACTAACTCACTCGTAAAAGTCATAGCCCCCACAGTCATTTCTTACTACTACTACTGTATAAATAGTACCTCAATACTATTTACTATTATTTTGGTCATGTACGTTCATTGCATTCGTTTTGGGTTTGGATTTGGAAGTTT
>JAQGAA010001840.1:0-14312 GCA_034696425.1 Isotoma viridis | reverse complement strand
TTCGTAACAATTCACAATTTTATGAATAAAATAAAATGTCACCTCACCTTAAAGCGAATATAAACATAAACCTCCATGGTCCACACTTCGTTAAACCATTTTTTTAAAAATTTTATTCGAAAGTTATTAGACAAAATAATTAAATGATGATCGATAGAATTACGCACAACCACCATTGACCATGCAATATGCTAAGATTTCACACAATAGAAGTAAATGCCGCTGATATTCGCTCAGAAACAAAAACAAATAATATTTTAACACTCTATGCACACGTGCATATGTCGTATTTGAGCCATAATTACCGTATTTTCAGTTATAGAACCCCTAGGAGTTAAAGAAACCTGTTATTTAAAATGTTAAATGATTGGTCTGGAGATTATTCAGGAGAAGGGATCTCAAATCTCAACTCTCGACATCATTGTTTCAATTCAATTTAAAAATTCAATTATAATTGGTCTTTACACTTCATAGTCTAAATTGTCTCTGAATATGCGTTAGCCTAGCACTAAATAATTTGCCATTATTTGCATAGTTCATTATCATTATGTTATAATGATTACTTAGGACTTTTTTGAACACTTGGGTCATTTTCATCACTTTTGCATATTTTTTCCGGGTGCATAGGTTACATTTATATCTTTACATCCGGGCACATATTTTTTCCCAGGTACGTACGTAATCACTATTAAGTTCATCACATTTTATCATAAAATCCTTTTTATCTTTATAAAATAAGTTTTTATCCTTGAATTTGAAACGGATTTTGGATTTAGTCCAGGTCAAGGTGGTTTTTATTTTAAGATTAAATTAGAAAGAATATAATTCTACTTGTCAATTCAAAATAAATTGCTGATGTTTTTCAGAATCACAAATTCCAAGCAATGTCAAAGAAGTTTACACTTGGAGTTGGAATATAAAAACATTACTAAGTATGGAAATGGATTGAAAAATCGATAGACTAGTAATAGGTATAATATAACAATTCTTAATTGGAAAGTAACTTTCTGATTATGAAACAATATTTGTATTGAATATTTTATGAACAGGAAATTTCCAGAAAAAAAGTATTTGTTTAGTAATAATGTTATAAAGTTTTCTAGTTCTACTCGTTTTGCGTACCGAAGCTTTGATCATAGTCTTTGATGACTTTTACTGTAATTTTCATAGAAAGCCATTTGTTTTTTACTAATTCGAGGTTTAACAATATCTAGTGCTTGCAGGAAGTGTCTTTCTTGAATGAATTTACTTTCTATATCCTCTTCTAAAGCTCTCATTGCTGCTTCGTGGCTTAGCGCTGTTAACTGCAAACATTAGAAAGATTAACTGATTGATGTGGAGTTACCAAAGTATAGATAGTACTACACTAGTTTTTCATTATTATATGATATACCTCAGCCCCAGAATAGCCTTCCGTAAGTTCGACAAGTTTTTCTATACTTATTGCAGAATCAACGGGCATTTTTTTAAATCGAATCTTTAAAATTTCTTTTCTTGTATCTGGATCAGGAAGTGGTACATAAATTATCCTATCTAGTCGTCCAGGACGAAGCAAAGCCTGAAAATTAAGTAAACAGTGAACTCATAAGTACAAACCATATAGTTACCCAAACAGCAGTTTATGGCATGGTTAGTTAATGGTGAAAGCATACTTGGTCTATAATATCCGGCCGATTGGTAGCAGCAACAATTGTAACGTCTTTCAAGGGTTCAATCCCATCAATTTCTATAAGAAGTTGAGCAAGTACTCGTTCATGAACATTAGACGACCCAGATGTAGAGCCCCTTTCCCCACCAAGAGAATCTATCTCGTCAAAGAAGACCACGCAAGGAGCTACTTGTCTTGCCTTTTTGAATACATCACGTACTGCTTTTTCGGATTCACCCACCCACTTACTGAATAGTTCTGATCCCTAAGGTTATATATAAACAAATAGTTTGTAAAAACATTTTTAAAAAGCTTTTGAGGTAATAGGTCTTGTTATCATTTAAGTTATTATTCTAAAAGGTGCAATGGCTGTTACCTTAACGGATATAAAATTCAACCCACTTTCTGTGGCAATAGCTTTAGCTATCATAGTCTTCGAACACCCTTAAAACATAGAAAAATACATAAATAATAGTTAAGATAAAGCATGCCAGACTGCAGCGTTATCGCCGGAAACGATAAAATTGTTGGTTCGTTGGTCGGTTTCTAAGTTTATGTATATCTATTTACCTGGAGGACCATACATTAAAACACCTTTAGGAGGTGTAATTCCTAATCGTTGAAAAGCATCTGGATGCTTAAGTGGCCATTCTATGGCTTGCTTTAATTTGTACTTCAAGTCATCTTGACCTCCTATGTCATCCCAACGTACCTGTTAAAAATCACAATTGTTGCTTCGTTTAAGTAAATCAAATTAAGATACTCAGACTCAGATTTTTAAAATACTGGCATTTGTTATATACTTACATTAGGAACATCAACCAGAATACTCTTGACCGCACTTGGTTTTACTTTTTTTAAAGATTTTGTCAAGTCACTCATAGTAACTACAGTATCACTACTATCCCCTTCTCCATCTCTAAGAATGCCCTGGTCGTTCAATTCTCTGGCAGTTTGTGCTGCTTGAACACACAGGCCCTGTAAATCTGCTCCAACAAACCCATGTGTTGATCCAGCAATTTCTTTAATTTGTTTTTCACTTAAATCGTTTGGAAGATTTTTCAACATTTTATGTAAAATGTCTTTTCGTTCTATTGCCGACGGTACAGGAAGCTCGATTTCTTTTCCAAAAATTTGGGGAGAACGCAGTGAAGAGTCAACATTATCAACATCTGTGGCAGTTGCAATAATAATAATTCTGCTGGATTTGAATGAAATAGTTGGTACAAGGGAAATCAGGTTGGATGAAAAGCTCGATCTAATTTCTTGGGTATTAGTTGTTGATTTCTTGGGTACGAGGGTGTCGAGATTTTCAATTATTATAGCAGCTGGAGCTCTGTAGAGAGTAAAAAGAGGAATTAAGGAATTAACTATAAAAGTCTTGAAAATAATACAGGCACGAGCTTACTTAGAATTTGCATCCCGAAAGACTTTTCCCAATGAATTGCTGGCCGTGAGAGAGCTAATACGTTTATTCACACTGTCGGCCACAACTAATGGGCGGAATTCGTCGTACATCACCATGTTCAAGTTGAAATGGTTACAAAGAGCCTGGACAAGAAATGATTTTCCAACACCAGAATGGCCATAAAGCAAGATACCTCTTGCAACTACATAGAACAAGTAAAATATTAGAGAATTAATTAATGTAAAAACGCATCTGTGTTTTAATAACAAATGGGGCTACTCAGTTCATAACAAGAATTTTTGTTTGTGATCCTTGCTCCATCCTTACCATTCATGTTGGCATTAAAAATGAACTTGATAGTGGAACATAATTCCTTTAAAACAGTGTCAAGTCCACCAACATCATTAAGAGTCACAGGAATTTCTTGCTTAATGTTTTCTGAAGCATGGTTGTTGTCCATCAATACGTGCACTTGTGTTTCACTGGTAACTTCTAAAAATTGAGCATTAAGTTTGCTTAGTGAGAGTAAATTCATTGCATCTTCAAGACTTTCAGATTGATTGGGTTTTGATGAAACTGCAAGTTTTGTTTTAACTTCTTTTATTCTGAAAGGCACAACTTCGGCATAAAATCTAATCTGAAATCGGTTTCCTTCAGTAATCAGTCTATTTCGAAACCAGTTTTTGAAGGACTCTGCAAACCGCTTTGGATCAAATGTACTCTTGTCGATAGTATCAGCATCCTCAAGCTCTAAAACTATACTCATTGCATGAGGAAATATGGACTTGGTTGCTTGATTGTGCATCGGATCAAGTAAGGGCTCAATCCTCAATGATATAAGATCTCCAAGATTATTTGATGTAGAAAGTCTATTTGCAAGGAAAGCATCACTTGTTAGTATTGAATTCGAAATTGAAGTAGATGCTCCACTTTTATTTGACTCTGGAATCGGCCATATTTTGAAAGCCAACGGTGCGGGTTGGTCAGCACAAAATGATTTTTCTGCATCGGAAAGGCAGCTGTCAGCATCAATAGGTGTTACGGTGACCCAACTAAAACTTTTGTATTCCGTCACTCGAATTAAATCATCCGGTAAAAATAATGTACTGGATGACAACCTGCAGTTTTTAATGAAAGGGAGATTCTGAATACCTAGTAGGATAGAAAATGTTAAAAAATTAAAGCTTCAAGCTTGGATTCAACATAAATATGGAATGATATAAAACATTTCGCATTCAGATTTAATTCGTTATAAAATCATTTAAGACAATAATGTGTAATGTATACTAATTTATGTATATGGTCTTGCTAGCTATACTTATACATTTCGCAAGTAGGTAAGAAATACAATTACCAGTTGCAGTAGTGGCTTTTACAAGGGTTGTATGAAGAATGCCGTCTTGGATAAATGGATATACTGCACCGCATTCAGAATCAGTGTGTTTTGTTCCCATAGATCGAGGAAACGTTCGTAGACACTTGGTGCACTTAAGCCAACCCCCACCTCCACCCTTTTGTTTTTTACTGCTCATTCTTCTTAGGTGCTATTATATTATAGTTGATTTTCAACTCAAACTGACATAAGCGTCCTGGTCGTGCCTGGTTGCTTCGAAATTCTGAATTCAGATTTTTCAGATGGATCTGAAATTCAATAATCAAATAAAAAATAATTTAATAACACACAATTTAATGACATATTTATGCAGACGATGCATGAACTTTGCATGGATTGTTGTGTTTAAGTCATTACACATTAGTACGCTTTGAACTCTGAATTCAGGATACACTAAAAAAGGCCAAGCTTCAAGATTGAAGATTTCTGAATCTGAAATATGTGAAATGCCGTCGAAGTCGAATGAATGGAATGTGCAATACATTTTCGTTCACCACGTATGTTTTGACGTTGAATTTGTATTGTATCAAACTGAATTCGCTGGGCTTTGATGTGATCTTACCTTATATCAGAAAAGACAAAAGAAGCTTCACTGTTGTCAATTCGAAATTCCAAACACGTGCTTCTTAATTTATTAAAAACAAACATGTTTTTATAACAGAATTTAAATCATAAGTTTTCCACCTATTTTCTAGGATTGACAATAATAACTTCGTGGATTTTGCCTGTTGGGGTATTATGATACATCTTGGTATTGATACGCATACGCATAAAATGAACTTTTATACGGGTTCGCTTCGCATCTCGCATCATCGGGAAGCTGAACGATATTTTGATGATTCGATGATTGATAAGCTTCCCAAGTGAAAAAGTGAAGTTATTATTATTAGCAGCTACGAGCAGACGGAGTCGATCAAGATAAGCAAACTGTTGGGGGTTTTTGTTGGATTCACATTCTCCAAGTACAACCTTTTCAATTTCTACAAAAACTGATTTTTATATAAAAGTTTGACTACTACTTCTTTATTTTATACATTCAATTAGACACAGCGTCAATGACATAGGGCTCAATCTCTGAAACGATTTCACAGTAAAGCCTGACATAATAGCTGATGTAAATAAATTACTTCAGAACTAATAATATTGCACCGATTATTCAAACATTTACATTGAAGCCAAAATAATGGAGAGAAGGGTAGACAATCCTAAAACTGTCCATCCAGTAGCATAGACTTGTTTGATTTGGAATCCCTTCCCTAAGTCCCAGGCCAAATGTCGAATTCCGTTGGCAAAATGATACACAAAGGGCCACGCCAAAAGAAACTTCGTAGAGAAAATCAGTGCTGGACCAAAGGAAAGGGATTGTAGAACACCAAAGTAATGTGGGAAACTATCTGGTAGCATCAGCATTCCTGACGATATTAAAAATAAAGCGTCATTAGAGAAACTGTTGTATAATGCCACTCGAGCCTAGTTTAATTAGATTTATACCATTAAACTATTAATCAACTAACCAATAGCGAATCCTGACATAAGACCAGAAAGAGCAAGCCCTGTACCCCTGTGTGTGACTGACAACACAGAAGTAATTTGAAACTTGTAGATAGTAAGATGGGGTGACACAGGTCTGTTCAGCCTCTGATTCTTGTCCCAAAAACCTTCATCCTGTTTCAAAACCTCTGTGCGCATACATGCAGATGTTCCAACCCTAAAATAATGAAATTAAACCTTAAGTACAAACACAAAGTAGTTTATTATAATTAATACAACAAATAATGAACACACTTACCATTTTGCTGAAGGGTTGACACGCATTTGGCGAAGAATGACTCCTTTGCCTAACAGTTGTTGAAGGCTTTGACGAGCAAACATCCTGCAAACATAATCAACAATTCCAAACTTAATCCAATTATATTCAACAAAAAACTATTTCAAAGAAAAGTCACTTTTTTATGTATTTTAAAGTTATGAAAAATCTGAATTCAAAACACAACAAAAGTCAGTGATGAATGGTGTAACTTACGTGGTGAGCAGACTCATTTCAACTTTGTATAAATACTTAACTCGGACTCAAATAACTCGCTTCTTTTAAAAGATATATGAGCTAAATGGAATTAATTATAATTTGAAATTTTAATTTTATAATTGAAGAGCTCAACAAACAAATATGGCTCTTTCTTATTATTTATTATCCAATGTATTTTAAATATAAAACTCCCACTGCTTTAACATTACCCAACCTATGCCAACTCTATTCGATAGTTCGTACAAAATCATTGTTCCTGTAGGGTATTGTGAGATACTTAAGATTGTCTAGTCTTGACTAATGACTCCTTTGACTCTCTATTTCAGTCATTTTATGTTATGTATTGCCAGTATTGCTAAATAACAAGTATTGTTTCGGACAATTTTTGTATAGTTAATAATAAAAAACTTGTACCTTTTGAAATCAACTTTTAACATGGAAAAAGGGAAAAACTCATGTGAATCCATGTTTTTAAATCAATTACATGAAACATTATATCGACGAATAAACATTAAATTGTTAAATTGCATCTCGTTTTATGTATTATACTTGTATCATCATTTGATAAACGGGAACCCTGATGTAGTACCCCATGGGGAGTAAAAATAAAATTGCAATTTCTTGGTTTAACCTAACAATTCATGGGCTTTTTTAATGGACAAGGGAGAAAAGTGGGTGAGTGTGTCAGGGGAGTTATTTAATTTAAATGAAAGGGTTCTATTCTAAAATTCTAATTGTTCTACCATGTAAATAATACCTTACAATTTGAAAAATGAATCTTCAAAAATATTCTCAGAGTTAAACTAGTAAATTTTTATTTAAAAAATCAACTACAAATGTCAAAAAATAATAATTCGTAAGTACAATCCTAAATTGTATTTTTTGCCAGCAACAGTCTTTGTTCTTACATTACATGAATCTATCAGCATTATTTTATAATATTATGACATGACTTCTAATAAACTAACAAAACGACAACCATTATATAATTATAATTCAAATTATTAAATATTTAAATATTTTTGATGATTAAGCTCGTGAAATAATTCATTTTTCTGTCGGATTTTACACACAAAATACAAATCTAATTACTTAAGCCAAAGGATCTTTGTCAATGCTGGGTTCTTCTCCTTCGTTGTTTAAAAATGGAGGTATTAATATTAAAGGTTCATTTTCATTATCCATCACCTCTACATGAAGGACAGAATTTCCTTGTTCATTAAGGTTAAAAAAATTTTCAGAACCATCTTCACACGTGTCTTCATATTGATAGGAAGTTGAAACTTGTGCATGATTAACCCCCAGATTATCATAACTTTGAGTTGAAATCGACGAAGACGAAGCTGGCTGCTTTTTCAAAGCAAAGTTGGTATGAGTTCGGACGTAATGTTCTGATAGCTTTAGGCGTGTAAGGTAGCGTGAGTTGCGAGCTCCTTTGTCACTTTGTACCGATACAGATGGATATGCCACAGGAAAGTGTAAATTGCATTCTGTGCATCGGTAGCAATCGTCTCCTTCAAATTTTGAAATATCATGTATTGTAACCGGATTGTGGGAATTGTTGTAGTGTTTTATCATAGTTCTATCAACATCGACATGTTTAGAAATGTAATAAGTGCATGAATCTACAGGACAACGAATATTATCTTTTAAGTTTTCGTGAGTCTTCATGTAATGCTTTGTCAGTTTCAGCAATGATTTACATTTAGCAACAACTTCGGTTGATTCGCCTACATAGCTTATAACTGAATAGAAATCACAGTTTTTGCATAGATAGCAGTCATTCCCTGCCGGGGTTTTTGATACATCCGCAAACCGTACTGGAAAATGACTGGCAGTATAGTGATCATATAATTTCTGCTCAGTTTCACAACGATCTTCTAGGTCATTTAATTTAACAAAAAAGGGACAGCTCTGTGCCGGACAAGGAAAAAGCTCTGGCTCTGAATGGCAAGTGTCTTGTTGCTGTTGGATTTGTTGGACTTGTCCCTGTACTTTATCTTGAACCTGTTGTTGTACCTGAACTATCTGGACTTGTTGGATTTGTACATGTACTTGACCTTGAACCTGTTGTTGTCCTTCAACCTGCTGGACTTCTAGTGTTGAATTAGTCTTACACTCATTATGTCCGTCATGCTTTGATATGTAGTGATATGCAAGATTCCTCAGCTTCCGTGATTTCATTACAGAAGTCGTTATTTGAAATTCGTTTTTCGAAGAATGTAGTTGAAGGAAAAAGGAACATTCCGTGCATTTGAAGCCGACGTTTCCATCATCGTTTTTATAAATTACTTTGGATTGAGAAGGGAGGTGTTTTTTGACGTAATGATACAGACCATTTTGGCGTGCGGATACTCGATGGCGTCTAGAAGCGTCATAATTTACGACAAAATCACATTTAGGGCATGTGAAGAAGAGTTTGCTTTGGTTGCCCATGGCCTTTTCGTCAAAGGACCTACTTGAACTCAAAGTTCTGGGCTGTCTGGACAGCAAAGTTGAGCCGGAAGTTGATTGTTTTTGAATACTTGCAGAAGGAACCGAGACTTGTGCACTGAAAATCAATTACATTATATTATATTATAGAACACAAAATGTCATAATTCAGCTTCGCATACTTCGCAACGTTACTTTCAATAGATATTAGATATATCCATCAAAACAACTAAAGCTTACTTTTGTGATTCAATATCTTCATAATTGACACTGATTATATCATTATCCTTGACTCTCTTAATGATTTCCGGCGTAGAGCCCAATTCCGATTCCGATTGACCTCGTTTTACACCTCGATTCTCAACACTGTGATTTGCATTATTTTCGTTTTCAAAACTTTCTGTCCTCGGAAGTTGTAGATTATCCAACTTGGCTAATGAATAACGCAACGAAAATTAATTTCAGAAACAATACATCGTGTATTTATTTACCTTATATTATAGTATATTCAAAAATCGTAGATAATTTCCTTGCATCTAGACTAGAGCAGCATAATATAATGCAAAATAACACATAATGATGGTACATACCTTGAGGATGATTCACTGTGATGTGGTTGCAGATTTTTCTTTCGGAATCAACTTTATTTGCTGAAATTTCCACTCGATAGGGACAAAACATGCAGCACAATTGGTATTTTTTGGCGTCAGAATAAAAAAAATTTGCAACTTTAGGCTGAGTAACCTGTTTTATCCATTGCTCGACGTCATCATCCGCCACAGTTTTGCATTTATCTGCTTTCATTTTGCTAGAACTTGATACAGGTTCATTCAGTAACTTTTTATCCATTTCTACTAAAACGTCATCAGTTTGAAACTCATTTTCCAAATCCACAGTCATTATTGCGCTTTTCTTTGTACAATCGTCCTGAATATGATCAGCAATTCCCTCAGAGCGGCCTGGTACAACAGTACTTATAAAAGTTTTGACAGATGAAGAGGAGACTACTATGGGCACATCGACATCAAGTTCTTCGTTGCCTTTGCTATAAGACTCTGAAGATCTTTTCGTACTCGTACATGACTTCAGATGTTCAGTTTTCTTGAGACCAATGGATTTTAAACGAACAGATGGATTCGGCAGCAATCCTTGCATAAAGTCTAATACAAAAAAATAATTAGTTAATCAAAATCAGTAAAAATTTAGCTTTGTACACGTTCAATTCGTCGATAAATCCCCATACATACTTTGGGTAACTGGTCCCTTAAATTTCTCCCACAACTCCTGAGGTAAAGAAGAGTTTGCTGCGGAGTTTCCTCCGAGAAGAATTTGTACTGGAGATTCTATCACAATTCTTCCAAGAACTTGAACTTTTTCCTGGATTTGTAATTCTAAAATCTCTTTTTTCTTCAATAAATGTACAATTTCTTCTACAATAGGGATGCAGGTGGTGCAGAAGGACACTGCATTATAGATAGATTTCGTCAAATGTTTATTTGGAAGGAGTAAATACTGAAATATCTTCTGGGTTGCTTTTTTCAAATAATATCGAGAATGTGATGACGGTTCATCCAAGTCTAGATCCAGACTTTCATTTTCTTCTCTTCCACTCGTGGTAACCTGTTTTGAACACAGAAGACATCTCTTCTTCTTTTGTATCTGATTTGAACATGCGGCGGACATTTTTGATGAGCTGTAAAAGTTAATTCATTTTTTTTTAATTTAATGTGTATTGTGTATTGAGGATTGAGATTTGATACAAAAGTGACATAGACAGTCAACAGTGACAGAGAGAGTACATAACTGGTGGTGGTGGACTGGTGGTAGAGGTAGTGGTGACTGGTAGTGTAGTGTGTAGTAAAGTAGTGAATTAAGGTGTTAAAAGTCTCAAAAAAGTGACATTTACACACTACTACAAAACAAATTTGAAATGTTATTAAGTCCTCACCTCATGAGCCAACCGTCAAGGTCAAAGTTTAAAAAGCCGTTTGATAATTAAAGGTTGATTTTTATTCTGTTGTTTTAGTTATTTTTTATTTATAATCTAAATTGAATCCCACGTTCTACGTTCACCTTCATGCTCATGCTCAACTCAATGTTATTCTATAATTCCAGAGATCACAAAATGGGCTTGTGTTTCCCATGTTGCTTTGTTGCGCTTGATGCTTCAATGATTGAAAATACGAATACATGATTATATTTTTTTACTGATGATTTTAATAGCTAAAAAATTACGAAGCTTTGCTTTGTCTTCGTCATCTTCTGTTGTGACTTGTGACACTGTGACACTTCATTTCGTCATAGTTTGGCTACAGATAGGACATGTTAGGATCAATAATAGATAGGACATTCCTAAACATGCAATTAAGAAATCAACTTTAAAGATGAATCGTTTTTTTTACAAACACAAAAATTTTAGTCTACAGCTAAACGGTAACCTATACTGCCTACTGCAATACAAAAGCCTACAAACACAATGAATACAACTGATAGAGTAGATAAGCACCGTATAAGAACCGACTAGTCGACACGACAATGATAAAACTAACTAACTGAAGAAAAAGTCATTTATAGGTTATGATGAATTCCATGTTATGAAATTATTGCTAAATTATATAGCCTTTCATGGAAGGGTACAATATTGTATCTAGCTAATTTGTTAAAATTCGTTTATTAATTTTTTAATGTTCTTTAATTTTCATACAAGTATCAGGTTAATAATTTTGTGACAATTATGATTTGTAGAGCTTTACATTCTCATTTAGAATTTGTCTGTATGAAATTTGCAAATATGGTAATCTTAGAGGTTCTACTATCTATTAAAAATACAACATACAACAACATCCAGTATAATACAAGTTTTATCTAGCGTCATACTCTTATTTCCTTCTTATCTATATCCTCTGCACTACTCTGGAGTCGATTTCTTTTGAGGTTCGGTTTAAGAACGACGTTGAAAAAAGGTGGGCATCCAATTGGCCGCTCGACCGAAGACGGTATTGCTCGAAGCAGCAGGTGGACTAGGTTGGGTAGTGCTGGAAGCAGCAGGTGGACTAGGTAGCCCAGTAGAGCTCGAAACAAGTGGACCAGAGCTCGAAGCAGGTGCCCCAGTAGTGCTCGTAGCAGATGAACTGGCGAAAGGGTTAAATGGGCTGAATTGTGGAGGTAATCCGAAATAGCTCGGAACTGCCGGCTGAAAAAACGATTGCCCGATAGGAATAGGAGGTCGTTGAGATAAAGGGGTTGTAAAATACTGAGATTCGAAAGAGGGTCGAGTTGTGAATGCAGGGCGTGAGTTTTTAGCGGCCAAGGTAACTTCTGGTTCTGGTTTTAGTTGGCATTTGCAAACTGGTCGTTTCAACAGTTTCCGAATAAGCTCAGCTTGTTCTTTCTCAAGTCTAAAAAAGTAAAAATAAAATACAATACGAAGTCTAGTTGAGGTGAGGAGGTGAAGATGCAATTAATTTAACTTACCGCAACAACTTAGCCTTTTCCTCAAAAAGGCTTATTTTTTTTACTGGAAGAACTAACAGATCCTCATCTCGGGTATCGCATGTTTCTTTTAGCGTCTTAATGTCTACTCTAAAATCAGTACACAATCAGTTTTTTGTTACGACTGTTTCTATTCCTTATATTTTTAACATTAAACGATATGGTTTTATCTATCTGTATACTCTAGACTAGAATGTGAAATTCTGAGATGCTGGCATAAAGGATTATCACAGTGTTCGTTCTGAGGCGGAGGTATCCCTTGTGGTTGTGGGGCAACCGCTTCAACAACACTCGGCTGTGCCCGCCGTCTCCTATAATTTGTTGGTTGTTTCTTGGCGTCTCGACACTTTTTGCATCGGCAGTCTATGGGACAAACCCGTCCAACAAATTGCTCTGTTACTGGCCCTTTTTGAGTCTTTGAACTCGGTTTGCCAACAGTTGTCGCCTGATCCAAGACTGGCGATCCATTTAAAGCAATTTGAACAGACGATGTTAAAGGTGGGTTATCAGGAAGCAGCTTTGTGATCCCTTCAGTGGTCCTCTTTCTTTTCAATAATTCTTTTCTGCAGCTAGGGCAGTTATGGGCCCTGAAAACATAACGTGAAATACCACAGATTACATAAAATAGCCGAGATAAATGACATGATAATGTGGTCAACTAACGAGTTAGAAGATTTCAGCCATTTCTCGAGACATTGTTTGTGGAACAAGTGTCCGCAGGGAGTGCACTCGATTTTTCGAGATATACTGGTCTTGGGTACCGATGAACCCGGCTGTCCATCGGGAGTGTCTTCCAGACTTTCACAGCATACGCTGCAGTCAAATGTCATTTTGGCTCTAAACTTTCCCGGAGTTTACTGAGCCCTTATCAACAATTTATTGAAGGATTCTTCTTCGTAGGAAAAAAGGTAGAGGCATACGAAAGAAGTAAGGAGGGAATGCTGAATTCAGAAATATTATATGCAACTATAATTACTTTTCTGGTAAAAACGTATGTGTTCTGTTACCAGAGTGATTTTATTTTTAGCTTGAGGGTTTCAAAGATTGTCCTTTTCCTGTGAATTTCTAATTGCTTTCTACTATTCTTATTATTAGTACTCTAGTAGAACGAAAGTCACCGGCTAGACGGGCTAGATGCCACAGCTACATGTTATTTCTCACGTTCAATTGATACTTGAATAAGTTTTGAATTTCACACTCAAATATTAATAAAGTTATGTTAAATGAACTTGATTAGCATATGTCATACAAAAGATTTTTAATGGAGATTACTAATTTATTAATTAGTCTCATTTTCATAATAGCAAAAAACATCTAATGACTACTAATTAGACATCAAATGAGAATAGGTAAACATCTAAATAAATACCTATTTATATAAAACGTTTATCAATAGCACTGAACGTTGTTTTTCTGTCTGGTATCAATAACAACAAATCTACTTCCGATGCAAACACTTTTTAACAATAGTTTTCAAGATTTAATTAAAACGTCAAAGCATATCATATACATATCTAAATTATGCTTCATGTAATTTTTAAATAGATCAGTCTTTATGTACAGTCTAGGTTGATACCACAAAAAAGAGTAAAGAGGGATTTCAGGGAATTCCTGAACGAAAAGGGTATAGGATTATGCAAAATCAATTAATGAAGAACTTCTGTATGAAGAATCAGAATCTGTAATTCGAATAAAAATCGTACCTGCTACTGATCTAAAATACTACCCTCTAAGTATACTTATCTTTAGGGCTTACTTTAGGTAAGCTGAAATACTTTCACAGCACAAGATTAAATGGCACTAATTTTTACGCCTCCCGATGTACATAATGTTAAGTATATTTATACAATTTTCTAAATATAATTGAGAATCACTTTATAATAATTATCATAGGGGGACCTTCTTGTGACCA
>JAQGAA010001839.1:0-14315 GCA_034696425.1 Isotoma viridis | reverse complement strand
AAGTTAAATTTTATAACAACTTTCACAGCGCAACAAACAACAATCTGAGCGAGGTCAAAATACGTATTTTAATTTGGTCGGCGATTGAATCTGGGTAGGCTATATTAAATATTACGAACAGACAGACGAAGGCTTCCGTCCGTGACTAATACTATACACGAAGTTTCTGTACCAGTTCAAAAATGTTCCAAAACCTCAAGGAGGAATGAGGAATTCGAAAGCTCAAAGGTCTTAGGTCAAAGATTTATGAGACAGATGGTCAAAGGTCATAGTTTGGAATGTTAAATGTCATAATGTGGAATGTGAAATGTCATAGATTCGTTTATTTAAAGAAAAACATTCAAAACAACAATCTTTTAATCAGTTTACTAGTATTTAGGGGAGAAGATGAGCAATGGGCAAACAGTGATCTAATTCACGTGCTTTGGGCTCAGTTTTCTCAGGTGTTCGAATAGGACTAACGTTGTCCTTTGTGGACCAACGAAATTGTGATAGTGAACACAGAGGAGTCTTTTTCACAAATGATGGACCATTTACACATCCAACAGGAGTTTTCCTTAGAGAGTTAGAGAATTAGAGAGTTAGAGAATTAGAGAGTGATGGCGATCATTCGTGTATGGGTAGGTTTGTTCATACATTCGTAAATAAAATCTACTTTTTGTTTAGTTATTTTGAAAATAATATGATACAAATTTAACTAAAGTCACAGATAATCTTGTCGCAGATTTAGACTCTGAAGCGAGGGACTGCGAAAAAAATTTAAAGGCCTGTTGCTGATGAAGGAAAGGAAGCCAAAGTCAACCGTTCCGGTCGCGGTTTAAATGTGGCACGACTCGATTTCAATTTTAAAAGCAGTTAAGTATTGATAATAATAATCAAGATCAGTGCCGTTAAAGTGAAAGGCCTTCGGTCATCTAGAGAAAGAGAAAATACTTATTACTCATTACAATAAATTATACATAGAGTAGCCGCAGTAGCGCATACCAACAAATCTAGTTTAGGATTGGCAGATAGTTATAGAGCAGTTTCGGAATAAATATTCTAATTATTAGAAATGAATAAAAATTGATATTTCAAAAATTTAAAATTAAAAAGCAGACTGGACTAGACTTTTTAGTGTGGGTGTCTGCTATGTGTTGGTTCAAAATTTCACTATTAGCGAATTTTTCTTCTTTAACTCTACATGGTGCATTTTTTGAGAGTGTATTTGCTGGGTTAATGTTTCGAAAAGGCTCCTCACGATGGCTGCCCCGCTCCCGTAAGTGGGAAGTACAAGGACAGTAAAAAAAAATTAACTGGAAGAGTTGTTGTGATTTGATTGTGATTTCCGACTGAACGAGCCTTGGAGAGACTTTTAACCTTAAAGTAGCACTATTGACCAAAAAATAGTGTAAATTTGCATTCATAATAATTTTAAAAGAAAATTAGAGAATTATTGAACAGTTCTCAAAATAGAGAATAGTTTTTAGCTTAGTAGTGTAATATGCGGGAGTGAAAGTGATGACAAATAAAGCTTTTTCATTCTATTAATATTATTTTTACTAGTTTAGGATTATTTTTTAATGAAGTAGATGTATGGATTTGCTATGTATGCTAGATGAAATAAGCTTTGATGAATTAAGATGCATTAGACATATTATCTTAGCATTTTGAAAAATTAAATAAAGTTTAATTTCAAAAATTAATTCATTATGTTTTATGCTTATGCATGCTTATGTTGATTTAAATTATGTTTTCTTTGAAGAGAAAGGGATGCTAATACATTTTAGGATAAATTGCAATCATTGCATAATCAGGAGAAATAAATAAAAAGAATCCAAATGCAAATAACACATGCATTCAAATTTCAATATGGAACGGTCTATGAGTCTTAATTCTTTCATTTGTGTTTTATTTGCTCTGATAAATAAGTAGTTAGTTTTCCTAACTTAAGTTAGTGTTGTTAATTAGTAGAAACTAATTTATATGTACAAATTATGAACCGTAAATATATTATGTTACAAATATAAGTTCATTCGGCGTACAATTTGCAGTAATGTTTTGACTACGTTTAATCCCAGTTACCTCTTTAATAAATTACCTAAATTATTAAATATAATTTGACTACAAAGCATTTTCTTATCATATCATCGTACTGTCCTTATAGAAAGCTGTTACAATGTTGGCGACCCTTTGGCCTTCGTGACCTTCCTGCTCTCGTCCTGGTCAGACTCTTCCTTTCCCGGGGGGTAGTCCTTCAATACTCGTGAACTCCTTGTCTTCCCTTACGGTAACCTTACACCAATTTTATTTAAACCTTTGCAACTTCGCGTAAACCAAAACACACTATGAGACGCTTAATCTCATACCTGTAAATAATATATTCTAAAAAACGCTATTCCTAGTACACAACAAAAAAATGCAAACCATAATAATTTTATATTGATCAGATTGATCTTTGAACTAGATTTGACTTTCCACGTCAAAAAACAAAAAAGTCTCCTCAATTCTGAATTAAGTGATCTAGACCTCAGTAGAAGCACTAGTTGAAATCCTCATACTTCAGGTTTACACCCTGGGTACGAAGAACCCGCACTTTACGAACGTAGGCAGAGGCAGATTAATCGTTCAATAAGTAGATATTGTGTTTTCGGTAATAGGTTTCTGGATGCTTTTTGTGTAAATAATTAATTTGATATGATTTATAAGAGATACGATTCCTTCAAGCAAACAATTTCTAGTCTCCTTCCTATAGATCTTATCTGTTTTTATGTGTGGACTAGGTTATTTGTCATAACTCATCAACAAAAGAGAGATACCAAAAAACACTCTTTGGTCTTCAAATTATTTATTTAAGAGACTTGTTTTGTTTTGTTTCTTTTATTTAAGAGACAATTTGGTACCAATACTTGGTTACTTTCTGTCTACCATGTAAAAAGCGATAAACAAGTGAATAAGAAAAAGGTTCATCATCAAATTTCACTCTGGGACCTTTCTTTCTTAAAAGTAACTCATATCTCAATCTCTCTAACCTCGTACTTGCTCCGACATGTATAACTATAAACTCAACTCTTGACCATAGTAAATAGCTGAGGTAACGGATGAAGATTTTTAACTTATAGTTGTACAGAGTCTACTGGGTTTGTCTGTGTTAAATAAGTCCTCCTTTTAACTATGAACTTTTGTTGGTTATACTTTTAGATGAGACGTAATTATTTCGACGAGTTAAACTTTGCATTTTCATTACCTTTCCAGATAGATTAGTTTACTGTTTTATTTTTCACTATTTCGAGTTTACAATTTTTTTTTTCCTATTATTTATTTACTGTGGATTATTATCCTATTCCCTTATTACTAAATATCCTAAACTAAGTTATTATTTTTAAATGTATTAAAGGCGATTTTTATTGATTGAGCTCGGATTTTGATTATTTTTTTATAGAATTAGAGTATCAAAGCAAGAGAGGGATTGAGAATGAAGTGGAAGAGAGACCGAAGTCTCCTTCACACTGGCTTATTTTTCTTGTCTCTCTCCTTTTTAGCGATAGAGGCTATAGGTATTAGCCTCAATCAGCTTCACATGCATAACTTTATTATTAACGAAAAGCTGAGTGGAATATTTAATTGCGTATTTGCAATTGAAAAGAGGTTGAGTTCACTCTTGTTGAACTCCTACATGTTTTTCATAAAGTTCATGTCGGCTTTTTGCTACTCCTTTCTAACCTTATTATACTTATATTTATGATAACTTAATTTATGTACAATTTGGCTGACACGCCACGCACAATTTTTGAGTTTTCTCTATTTTCTTAATTATGAATTCTTGTAAACTTCATGCATGAATACAATAAAATGATTCTTATTGATATTATTTTTGCTCAGCCTACAGGATGTACATATTTATAAACTTATTAAACCATGACCAGCATGAACTCGTCTCATGATTATTTCATTTTGCCAAATCTATTTTTCTCTCTTCTATTTTATTATCATTCTTATGCTAGATGGATCGTTCATAAACCACATGTTGTTACAGCTCTCCTCTCAGCTGATAGATGGTCACCATCGTCTCGTGTCGTCCGTTAAAAATGGTGGAATCGTTTTATTAATACAGGAATGTAACGCGACGAGCCACGAGGAGAACAACACCAACGTAACGCGTGAATGGTTCTTTCGTTGTCATCATTTGTTTCGTTTGCATGGTTTGAATGTGCCTTAATAAAATCATAATGTTTGGTTGCGAAGTTTTGCTTTTGAGATTAAGTTCAGCGTACGATTTATAATGGAAATAAAATATATATATGTTTATAAATAAAAATATGCAAACAAAAAGAAGTTATTGCAACATTGAACAAGTGGGGCTATGGGACTGTCTTTTCGAGAGAATTGTTTTCGATGGCAAGGCGAATGACGGCCATCTTTCTCATCACTAAGGTCTACACTATGTACTTCACTGATGAAGTGATAAATCGAATTGAAAATATTAATAACCGTACTCAAAAAATTGGTAAGTTCTGCATAATATTAACCTGTAGAATGACTTTGAAACGGAATTTTAATATTTATGCTTTGTGCGTTTTTAGTTAAGATTTTCGTCCTTGCGAGGTTTGTCTTTGAGGAACAACGTATGTCGGCCCACTTTTGGAAGCGTAGTCCATTTGGTCAATTTGCATCCAATATTGCTGATCAAGTTAAATTTTATAACAACTTTCACAGCGCAACAAACAACAATCTGAGCGAGGTCAAAATACGTATTTTAATTTGGACATGTTTCATTACATGAAGGTAAAAAAATAGGTTTTAATGAGCTTTATTCGAAATCATTTACTATAACATGTGTTAATTTACTACCTAATCAAAAACATTTCGGTTAAATGCAATTTTACAACACACCAGAACAACCAAGGCCTCGAGTGCAGGTAGATATTTGCGGCCGATTATATAGATCCAAAAATCAAAAAAAGCATATAATAACTGCATACGAATGTCTGCTGCATGTATGAATTTTCTTTAAATTGGAGCATTTTTGGCAGTTTTTAATAATAGCCTTACTAGTTTTCGGTCATGCGGCCACATTTGTTTAAAGAAACTGGCTGCTAAGAGCAGACGGGAATATCAACAACGTGCATTAACCGACCTCAAAGCACTGCTGTAAAGCAAATGAACTTAGAGATCTCTGCTGGATTGCCGGGCTCTTCGCTCCTACGTCAGTGAGTGTAGATCTGTTAATTGTTATCCCAATTTTTTTCTCCCTCAATTCAACGGAAAAGCTATCCACGTCTTGTAAGTAACACCTGATTTTGTTAATAAACAATCTCCGTTAACACTTGAAGGTTTAAAAGTGAGATATGTATTGTTCTTATTAGTTTTTTAAATATTCAATTTAGGAATATTCTATAAATACAAATTCTAGTGGGCAGTTTTTCAGTGTCAAAGTTAAAAATTTTTCATCAGTCAGTCAGTTTTTTTTCATCCCAAGACTTCTATTTAGCTGACTTAATTTCTTGGCCTAACTGATGTTACTTCATAACCTTATGAAATTTATCATGCTTGTTTTCTTTTAGTGTGTATATCTTCATAGAGTATTGTTTAGGAGTGTGACCAAGTTTCTCTCGTATATTCAGATTTTATTTTTATTTTATATAATTATAGTTTTTTTATATAGTTATTATATTATTATATTTAGAGTTCCGTGTATTTACGTGTAAGCGCTTTTCTGTTCGGATATTGGAAATGCAAGATACTACGATTTCCAGTCCTTTTGCAACTTTTTTTGGAATTATTCAAGATACGATTTCAAACATTCCTATAAACTTGTCTTAGAGTACAAGGCGGTTTTTAGAGAAAAAATAATTCTGTCTGGGCAGTTGCTAGACGTCCCTAAAATTATTATTCTACAAGACTAGAAATGAAATAGCGGATATAATAAAGGATTCAGGACATTAAGTACTTGACTAGAACTTGACTCTAGATTAACTAATTTGGGGATAATCTGGTCTATTTCAACTATTTTGATCAAATTTTTTTTGATTTTGCTTAATTCAAAATGAATGAATTGTATAATTCTTTCATGGATCCGCAATAAACTAGGTTTGAATCCTTACCTCTAGGGTCATGTTATAAAACTGGATCTTATACTTGCCTGTTTGTCCTGCCTGTATTGTTTGCAAAATGTTGACAATTTACGAATATTTATAAAAACATGCCTTTCAATGCAGAATCAAGGCGCGGAGGCTGATCCTGATTCTTTGTATTATGAAACATTGCATCTTTTCTATAGAGTTGTAGTTTTTAAGCATTTTTTCAGTGCAAAATACCGTCTTACTTGATTATATTTACTAAAATTAAAATTATTGGCGTGAACTAAATAAAATAAAACACCAAATATTCTTTCCGTGATTTTAAGGATATTATAAGATGTATTTATTGATACATTGTGTTTCATCATTAGTATGCACTAAAAAATAAATAACAGAACCTTAAACATTTTTTTCAACGCAGATATTAAGTAAAACATGATATAATTTTCATTAAATAATAAATAACTAAACAGATAATGTCTTGAATTATTTCATTTGATGCTAAAGTAAATAGGTAAATTTTAAAAAACTTGCTAAATAAAATATTAAGAGAATGTATTAAATGTAATTACATTTCAATACTACTGAAAATTCAAATAATTTTAATAGCTGCTGTCAAAATTCATTTAAAAAAACAAAGCATTCACTGCTTACTGCAGATTTTTCGCAAGGAGTACTTGCAAATCTTTTGGATAATTTTTTGGTAAGCCTTCTTTTTGACAATTTTTTTTTAAATTCTAAATAGTCCGAAATAGAGGCCGTTTTAAGTATTCGTTAATCTGGCAAATTTTAAAAAAAATGTAAGAAATAATTCTTTCCTGAAGTACCATCGATCATTGAACCATTTTCAGCAAAGGTTAAAAGGAGCATAAATCCTTGCACTTTAGATCCTAACATAATCAAATTTTGAAAATCGAATATATAAATCTTATTGAAATAATAAAGTATTAGTAACAATTGTATTACAGAGGTATAAAAGAAACAGATTTCAAATAGAGTATTGTTACACTATGATTGTAGTTGTGAATGCATTGAGTAATTAAGATAATGTTAGAAGTATTTAGAAATGCTTAACTAATAACATACGTTATATGAAGGATTGAATGTTTAGTGTTAGCTAGATTTTATAATATAATAGTAGTTTCATCGCTTAAGGTACTTTAGGATATTTTGCACTTTTCCACATTGTTTTTTATTTTGTTTTTATGAATTTGACTGAAACTAGATTTGTCTTAGGAAATGTGAACTCTTCAAGGTTCTCTCTTTTATGTTTGAAGTTTAAGAATTTGTTATTCAAGGTTTTTGTAAGAAATAAGGAGCCCTAGCCTTACTTAAAAATAGTATAAATACAAGAACATTTTGTATGGGATAGACACTTCTCGTTGTCCTTTGAAGCGGTACATTCCAGCTTGAAAACCCACAGGGAATTCTCTAAATCTTTATCTTTCACTCTCACTATATTCGATAAAATAAAAACTTTCAGATTTTAAATTTCATAAGACTTGTGTTACATTTCTGAGAACATTGTATATCTTCCATCCTCCCTGCCATGCCAATTTGTATAACTGACATTGGTTAAGTGAATTAAAACTAATGAGAAAAGAAAAGCGTTGCAGTTTTTTTCATATAAATGCATCACCTTATTTGTTTTTCCAAATTTTAAATCATAAATCGTTAATTCATCCAAAACTTTTGTATTTGGTATAAAATATGTATACAATATATATAAAACGTCATGCGATGCAAAAAAATTATCTGTACCATTGATGCTTTGTAAGATCAAAAAGTTTTAACGTAGGATCAGCTAAAGATTTCAACGGTTGTTCTTGGTAAAACCGAACACTTAAGTTGATTTAAAATTGTTCACAATAGGGCTAGTAAACTAGCTCTATTAGGTTTTTTGATGCGTTATTTGTAAGAAGTATTAAGATTTTCTAAGTTGGTAAATGGACTTCTTTATAAATTTTTTTATAAATTATCGAGTTCAGCGTCGTTAAACCTTTCCGCTGTGTAATAGATTTCCTCCAATGGCCCAAAAATTCTTCACCACTCGTGTATATCAGTAATTTTATAGCAATATTATAGACTCAATAATGCTCGCTAATTCTTTCTTGCTCAAATAAAAAAGCGGAAAAATAGCTTAAAATATACGGATCGCTATTATCGATCGATCGCGATCGTGTTGAGTAATGTAACGCTACAAAATAAAATTTTTCTAACCGTTAATGTTATTGAAAAGTTTCGACGACAAGTTAATAGGAATAAGCAAACAAAGTTTAACGAAATATTTAAAGCCAGGCTAATAGAATAAATTTTTAATGAAATGAACATTAGAATTATTAAGTAGTAAATTAAATTGTGCTTGCATTATTTTATATGATGATATTATTTCCAGCGTTGGTAATGGTAAAATCGAGACACGATTTTTCACTATATGTACAGTAATTCCAAAACTTTTATAATTAGATCAATACAGTAAATGTGCATTTTCACGATTTCGAGAAATCTAACGATAATTCTGACGCTTCGAAAGTTGTTGTACCCAGACTTCTTGAATCAAAGCGTAGCGGTAGCGGTTCAAACTTTAGATGATGTTTGCCAGCTTAATAAAGATGTCTTGACATCCTAGATTTTTTAATACGACTTAAATAGCCCCCCCTATAATAGTGTGTTAATAACTGACCCTAAAACTAACAGCTGATTCACTTTTCTTCGAAAGGCTCCAGTAATTCTAATACACACTCCATACGGAAATGCGACCTTGACGGAAGTGTTTATACACTGCCCATAGCTTTAAGTACATGGTGGGAAGGGCTGGAAAAAAGTTGTAAAACCCTTATCACTCACAGCTCGATAACGTTGCATTTTTAATTTTCGTCAGGCTCTGCCTTTTACTTAAATATATACAGATCCAGTCCTCTTGAATAAAACTTGCCGCTAGAAGCACTGCAGATGGTACAAAATAAGAAAACTTTATTTTGTCCATTTTTCTATGACATACAGCTATTCAATTGTCCTTGGAAGTGGTTTTCAGCTTAATAAACCAAGTTATAGAAAGATGAACTGTTTATATAAGCGTAAGCAAATGTTATGAGTATATATAATATGCAATTAATGCCAGTGTGGGTGTGCCGGTGGGTGGAGTGGGGGTTGTCGAGCGTTTAAAACCAAACGAATGGAGATTCTCCCATCGTTTGATGATGGTGAATGGTGAGTCCTCTTAGTGGATAAAATTCAGAAGGAAGTATGTGTTGGTGAAGGTGAGGCACAAAGCCTATTTCTTAATCCTTCAATCCAATCCACCCACATTCACTCTAGCTTCTTCAGAGTTCAAGTGAAGAAGTTTATTTTTTTGCTCTTTCTCTCGTGTCTAAAAATTTGTTTGATAATAGAGAAAATTAATAATGAGCTCCTTAACGTTAGTTTTTTTTAAACAATTTCCTATTTCAGTTAGACATCAACTACTAAAAATTGGATCTAGTTGTTTATTGTTTTAAAGTACAAAGCAAAGCCCTTGGAGAACATTTCATTGTTTAAAATATATTTTCTAGATTCATTTTAAAAACTAATTCAGAATATTATTTTTTGAATAAGAAAAGTATAAAAAGACGCTAAGCATAGAAATAGCAGAGACAAGATTATTTGGTGCTTACTTAAAATAATTGATAGTTACTAATGGCATTATATAATCATATAAAAAAAACCCTTCTACACATTATATCTTAATTCAACGAAATGTTATTTTTTCATTTGAAATTCCTTTGAAATTTCTGGCTGCGCTAGATAAGTATTACTGAAATAGGATTTCATTAACTAAAAATTTGCTTCCATAAACTGTCCGATCTTGTTACCCAATGTTTGAATTTATGAATGAAACAGTGCAACGAACGAAAGGTTGCATAGAATTAAAAGCGATTTTTGGTAAATATTGGTTAGATATGAGAAGGACTTGCATCCTGCCCCCCCTTTTGCAACGAGCGTCTTTCCTGTAAGTTCCGATGTAATAAAGCTATCATGGTATGCATAACCGATTGCCCCAAACCAACTCCAATCTGACAAAACCAATTACAAAATAGCCTCTTACCTCGTTAAAAGTCTTAGTTGGTGTAGACTAAAGAGAGGTTATCAGAACTACTCCAAATTTTAAATTAAAAAAAGCATTGCACATTGCAAAATTGCATGTCCGTCTTACGTTTCAAAGTTAGCAGTAAAGGTATTTATTATCCTATAAAGTGGAGGGAAAAAAAGTGAATAAAGAACACAGTGAATTCTATTAGTTACTGTCGAATACTAAATAAATACAATAGACAGACGAAATTACATGGTTCATTTACTCCAATCTTAGGAACCAAATCAATTAAATCAACTTCCACTCACACTTGCTGTTTCAATTCCTATCAAACGAAATACCAAGATTCATCTCTATGAAATAAAAACCACTCCATTTAAGTGAAAAAATTCCTTATGCCATATACAGATCCAACAAACCTTCGTAGCTGTAGCTCAAAAGAAAGTAACATATATCTCCGGGACCAACCTTCATCAGTGTCAACAGACAGCATGACTCTGCTACGTACACAAGTTTCAATCCGACTTGATTCGCGGACCAGCACGCATCCACAATTACCTTTAAATAACTACTCCTGAGGATAAAGATAATTTGAAAACCATAAAAATCACTATGATCTTGATGTGTGATCTTCTGAAACTCACCATCTTTTCAGAACTTCTTTTGCTGCCTAAAAAGGTAAAATTAAGTAGGTTCGAAGCATTTACAATACAAAAAAAATGCTCATGAGTTACCCAAAGCTTGGCAATGCCTTTAAAAAAACTCAAAAACTCTGCACAATATATGACAAAAAAGGATTTCTACCATCCCAAAAACGAGCAGCAACACTTGGCTGCATAATTTACCCTTCTATGAGGATTGGACAGATTACAATGTCAAGCGAAGAACACAGGCTCCTTGTCAAGAAAAACAAGCGAAAAAATTAATACTAGTTTCAGCTTATGGCTGCTTTGGCAAAGATCCCTTAAAAGATGAAGATTTGCTGGATTTTTCTTCCTCAAATACATTTTCATAGGTTTGAGTATGGATCAAGATTTTAAAACGTCTAATCGATTGGATTGTTATGAGGAATTTTGAATTTGGAAAGATCTGCTTCAAACAGGTCTAAACCTCAAAATAATGCAAATCTTTCAAACGTTATGAATAAATCAATAAATATGCTTTGTTTAATTGTGTGTACAACACATTCTTCACTTCCACTCCTTGGATGTACAAATAATATACCGCCGCTAGGGAAGGACAGAAGTTTAAATTTCTGAAACCGTGAAAATACTGGGCATGCATAAAGAAAAGAATTCACGAAACCTAGTTGAGCAAGTAATCTCCACCTCTCTCTTTATCTTATTCAACCTACAAATCCATGCCTATCATCCTTTCCACGTTACAGCGGTCCGCCAACATTTAATTGGACACTTCTTGCCTTCCTTGCTACTACTTGCCTTTATCATCTCCAATTCGCTTTGTTTCAACGTTCGTCCTTCTCTTTCTTTCAAATATTTCCTCCAATAGTCAAGTATTTTTTCAAAATTAATATATACAATGTTAATATGACATCATGCAAGGAATCTTTTCCATAACGAATTGCTATTTTATCCAACGATTATGGTGAAGTGGTAAATGCTGTAGATATAAGCAATACTGAATGTGAAGGTACTTACTGTAGTGTTGCCTTTTTATCAAAAAAAATGAACTCATGTTCAATGGCCATTTATATTGGTCAAGACGACTTGTATGATTTATATTGCAAAAAATGCAATAACCTTACGGATACCTTTAGTCGATAATTATTTATACAAAAATTTAGTAAGTTACTTTACTTTTACACTTTAGATCTTCTGTTGGGCTACTGTATGTAACTAGGGAAATGAAAAAACTTTGAAATGAAACTGAAAATGTGCATAGTGTCTTCTGAGTGTGGAAGTAACACCGGAACTGTAGAAAGGATTCAATCCATGCAATCACCGTCTAGGTGTTTAAATGTCGAAGGGAGTCTTGAGTTTTGTTAAGTCACAGATTGTTCTCTTCAAACTGTTGTTCCTGCAATGAATTCTCAGCAGTTGCACCCAAATGTTCAGGAATAATCCGGTACACGATAAAAATTCATATCAAAAGCTCAACATTTAATGTACCCGTTTAAAAAATTGTCAGTAATATTTACTGCAATTCTCTTTCATTAGGCTACAAAATTCAAAAGCATTTCATATTAAGAGATAAGCTTACTACGTTCATTTACTTCGAATTAAAAAAACAATTTCATACTTCGCTTAATGCCCGTGTTAATTAATTTTGTGAAGGATGGATACTTGAATTATAATCACAGGTGAAAGTTTCAAATTATACCAATTTAATATAATCTAGCTATATATAATCCTAACCTGTTTAAGCCATAATGATTGTTTTTGAATTTTCAGTTAGTACAATATATATGCTTTAGTGTGTAAATTGATTTTGATAACATTGTACAATAAATATCAAAATCTGTAATAAAGTGTCCTTTGGAGATATGGAGATGAATTAGCTTTACCTTTGTTTAAAAATTTATTAAAGCAAGCAAAGAGCAGCAAGGACCTAAACATACATAAAAAAGTATGCGTTGGTTTAGTATTAACAAACATTTATTTTATTGGGTTAAGTTAGGTTATTTGCTAAAATGGTGTAAGACTGGGTAATGCTTTTAGGAAGGTCAGGATGGGTGACAGTTGTAAGCTTGTAAAAAGTAGGATGATATGAGCTTGTAAAAGTATGAAGGGTGATAGTTTGGCGGATATCAACTTTGGACGATAGGAAATAAAGATGGGTGACAAGTTTTGGATAATTGTGAAATGAGTGAGAGTTAGGTTAGTATGAAATTTATTTATGAAAGTTATTCACCAATGGGTACTCCTCCATGATCTTTAAAAAGTCCTGTATCTTGTGTTCAGCTTTACGAATTTCATCAAAATCCATAGGATTTGCAGATCTTTTGAAGAAGTTTTATTTTAAAATTCTCCTTTGGATTCTGTAATTTTCAAACATTCGTGAGTAAATTTAATAGTTGCAATAATGTAGTGCTTAAACTTGAACGACTTACGTAATGGCAATCCAAATAGCATGTACGGAGAAGTCTTATAAAGAGCTCCTTTGCCTTATTAATTACCCTTACCCTTAATTGCATGGTGTACGTATTCCTGATGCATTACTTTTAAAACGTAACTCAACTTCCTCTCAAAACCAAAATACCTATTCACCTAACTCAACTTCACGCTCATAACTTAAAACCAGCCAAAAAATGCACACTTAACTATGTACTGGTTTTGATGAAAATATAAACAGAATAAACTAGACAAGAAAATGTTCTTACAACTAAAGATTCACTGCTAAGTTTGTGACACATTCCAGGATTAACGCTTAACTGGAACGGTTTTTTAAGAAGCTATAAGCCAAATGAGCGGGCTTTTCTCTAAAAAAAAACTTTTTTTCTGGAAAAACATCATTAAAAATGCCTTAAAACTCATCTTGGATGTATTAAAAGATCAAGTACCCCGTAGTAGTAATGGGATCTGTCAATGCATGAAATGTATTGAATGTTTTATGAACAAGATTTTAAGATAAGGGTAATTATCTATAGTCAATGTAATCGAATTATGCCGTTATAAAATTATGATGTCAAAGAATTATTTTAAGTTGCACATTTTTTAATTTGGTTAATTTGTAGAAATAAGATTAAGATTACCGCATTTTAGATTTGTATTTATTGAAATGTTAATTGCTTAATTTGATGTAAAAACAAGATTGATCAGTGTGTATATCATTATTTGTGAATGAATAATGAAAACGTTCTACATAGCGAAACGATAGAAAATGGTGATTTTCGACAGATTTTAAAAGTTTTACACAAATATATTTTAATTAATAATTAAAAAAATTAAAAAAAAATGTTAACGTGTTTACACAAAATGTGTTTGTTTTTGTGTTAAAAACAATTTAAATAATATTTAAAAATGTTTTACATCTCTATAGTAATTTTTGTTTGTTAATTGCTTATGTTATAAATGTATACACAATAAGCCATTAAAAAATAGAATTAAGCAGAAATTAAAATGTAATTATGTGTAAATATAATCGAACGGAGCAACAACAACAAATTCGAAACATGGATGGAATAAAGAGTCATGGAAAACTCTTAAACGAAGAGGGAGCATTTCAGC
>JAQGAA010001838.1:0-14316 GCA_034696425.1 Isotoma viridis | reverse complement strand
ATTTCCCCCGATTCCTTATGCACAAATTGCGCGAAGTTCGTAAATATCAATGGGCAAACCAAATGGAAAAACCATTGTTGTTGGTTTTTTTCAATTTTTGGTAAAAAAGAGTTTTAAACCGAAATTGAATTTATAGTTGATTTTAATTAACCTTTGACCTAGTTAAGGTCAAATTGAAAGATTCAAGTATAATGTCAGTGTTAATTTCTTCTCTTCAGCCAATTCATTTAATGTTTTGTTCTACCCTCGGCAAAACAATTTCCTCGAGAACAAAATCAAAAATTCTTAAAGGTGTTGTTTGTGTTGGAAATGCTCAGACTGTTAGAAATATTCATCACAGTGCTTGTTCTTATAGATTTCACGAAAATCACCCCAGGGGAGAGTACCATGAAGATAAATTTGATGACGAGATCGAAAAGAAATCACGTCAAAACCTTTGGGGACTCAAAGATGGGCTTAAGGATTTAAGACAAGAGGTGCTGAAATGGAAAGATGAATGGTCAGAACGACTTGGAGATGATAGTCATATGTGGCGTGTCGTAGGAGACAAAGATACTATTTGGAACTTTAGGAATAAGGATACGTTGAACTCATGGATGACTTTGTGTGATAGCGATCATAATGAAGGTTTTAGTCGTTGTCAACTTGGAATGAGTCCTTCAGGAAAGGGACTTTTTGAAGGTTATGTGAATACAAGACCTCCAAAGGATGGAAGAGTTAAGAATTCAGGATATTGCTTTATGAGATCAAACAGGCCTATGAAATCGTTTGGTAGGAAGTCTTATCTTAATTGGGAAGGATATAGTCATCTTAGGATGAGAGTACGTGGGGATGGAAGGTCGTATGTTCTTAATATTTCTACCGCTGGCTTTTATGATATCACATGGAATGATACTTATCACTATGTTTTATACACACGTGGAGGTCCATACTGGCAAAATGTTAAGGTAAGGTTGTGTAAGGTATTTATTGTTATAGTATTTGAGGTTGCTTGCTTCAACCTAAACCGAATTTTAACGCGAAGTATGCTAATTTGTATGAGTAAACTGTGAACTGTAAACATGGATTTTAAACTTTATGCAAAATTTGTACAAGGATTTTAATGATACGCATATTTTTGGGCTGATCATGAAGAAAAATTCAATAAAAGAGTTTACGTTAGCTGAAGTCTATTAGAATTAGTTAGTTCAAAACCATTTCCCCAAATCTAGCCTGATAGTCGAAAAATGAACTGTAGAAGTAGAAAGTGACATACTTACCTCACTTCTAATACATATCATGATTTGGTTGAGGATTAAATGATGAACTATCTTAGCCACAAAAGCCATAGTTATAGATAGATAGTTAAAATGAACTTAACATTAAAACAATTTCATTTAATACACGTATTTAATTCACTATGCAATAAGTGGTAAGTAAGAAATAAAAAAAAAATCAGAAAGTAGGACTAAGGTCATCCTACATAGTGTTTCTTTGAATCCTTTGAGAATTAGCTAGCTGTATTTTTCATGCTGTAGATATAGTATAATATACGTATTACATAGTTAATACTCCTTTGCTCCTACTTTCCCCAGTGGAATTTGAAGTCAGGAAAGAAGAGATGAGATGAGAGAAGCTTCCTGGATTTTCTTTTTGCCAACAAAGTTCATATGTGATGGGAGATATATTCGTTCAGCTTTGTTGGTCAGGAAAGTAAACGGAGAAAATTAACATGAAGTAGTTGTAGTTTAGATTGTAAAGTGTTACATGCTGTGAAAGCACGCACGAGAAACGACCATGAGCATACCTTTAGAGCAATTGCTACTGAATTTTTTATGAAATGTACATAAAGCAAACTGCGTCTTTGTTTTGTCTCGTAGATTCCATTTGGAAAGTTTGTGTTCGGAAGTAAAGGACGTGTACAAGATCACCAAATGCGAATACCCTTAGACCGAATTGCTTCCGTAGGAATTGCTGCAGCAAAAGTGGACGGTCCCTTCTGTTTAGAAGTAGATTACATTGGACTAGAATTCGATCCTGCTTATGATGAAGAATTCGCTTATGAAGATTATAGCATACCAAAATTCATTGCTGGAGTCTGAAATTTCTTCAACACATGCATTATTAATTCCTAGAAAAATTGACTTAAAAATTGTTTTATTCGAAATCTTGGTCATTTAATTGCATCGAAAATGATGATAATGAACGTGTGTGTTTTCAATTAATTATGTACAACTTTCACTGTTAACAATATATATGTAATTGGGTGATGATGGAGCGAAAAGCTATATCAATAAAACCCTAGTCAATAAACCTATATCATTGCTGGAGTTTAATAATATAATTTAATATTATATATATGAATAAACAAAAAATATTATCTGAATACTTTAAATAGTAGATTGGGAAAGTAGTGAAAGTTTTCAAGAATCACGACATTCAAACATAAATACTCTGCTTGCAAACGTACAGCGATACTTACTTTCACCATAGAAGGCTAAGCCAAGTAATTTTTTCATAAAGAAATGCAGCAGATTCAGCAAGTCTAGTTCCTTAGGTTTTTTTTATTATACTTACTATTGTCCAACAGAGCAGGGCTGACCAGTCCGAGTTGATTGAACTGATCCGATCTAGGGTTGTGTGATCTTAAACCAAAACCAAGGCAAAAGTTATATAGAATGAATCTGCCATCCAGAAACCAAAATAATGCTATTGAGAGAAATAGCCTAAAAGTTTCACTGACCGAGACCGACGACCCTGTTGACTAGTCAAAATGTACGATTTAAGAAAGGCTATCTAACAGGATGCATTTGTGTATAGGTACTTTGAGATATTTCTTTAAGGAGAAAATCTAAGACACAAATTCTTTAACTTCCCTTTCTGTAAGTGTTTATAAATCATTTACTGCAGTGGGGAGTCAAGTCGATGTAATTCTAATCCATCATAATTCTCACAAAGTACGCCGTTTAAGGATGACATAACATGATAGAATTTATTTCTTCTATAATATTATTATATATTTATAGTACATACACGTTTTAGCACTCAAAATTTTTACATACATTATTACATAGATGACGAAAATGCTCGAGCATTTTTAAGAGCTTGTTAGGTTTGGGTTATACGTCGAATTACAAAGCTCCTATAACATAAAACCATCATTATAATTTATCATTATTTAGTACTAACTTTAATTTTAGATTTTACAGGTTCCGTTTGACAAGAAAGATTTTAATATCGATCTTTTCATGTCATTTTGTCATATTATTTAGTGAGACATACAATATTATGGGTATACATAATATATTTTTATGAAATAGAAAATGAGATTTAATAGTATGTACATTTAGATTTACAAAGTGTTTCGTAGTCAATAGTATATTCATTTTATTTACAATTATTCTTATAACTTAGCCTTACAATAAAATTGGGATTGGAATTTTTGTTCGAATCTTTTATTTGCCTTTTAATCCATTTATTAATAGAAAAAAAACAAGGAATTTTCAGTTATAAACCCAATTACGAAAATGTTTTTGACTCATTTGTGTCGGTATTACCAGTAGGTTTTTGGATTTTGAGGTTGGTCTAATTTAGATATCATATCTGATCATATCATGGCCACATTTAAGATCCCGAAAAAATGCGAAAATGAAAAAAAGCCGGAGACGCTTTTCATGTTTTAAGTGGAAAAACATTTTTTACCAAGTTTATAATTATTAACTTACAAACTTTCCCTAAACGATACTTTCGGCTGTGTCCATTAATGAAGTAATAATACAATAAAGCGTAATCTGTACAAGAAGGTAATTACGATACTACCTTATTACGAAAAATACGATTGAGAATAGAGAATTTTTTTCCATACAACTTACAACAGACCAAGTCAGCACCTTTAGCCCATTTCTCATAAAAGTACTTGTATTATTGTAGAAAGTAGACGACAGTGTAGTATGGGGCAGATATCACTTATTAGCTACTATTGTTATTTAATATTATTATACTTCTTGGTACAATTAGGTTTACTATATTATACAATAATACAACTAGAATACAAAAGTTACAATAAAAATTCGTCACGCCACACGGTCATCATTACATTAGTTTTAACTTTACATCATATCATATCGTGGTACTAATATGCTTTAGGTTATTTAGCTACATTACATATACGCCTTAAGGATAATTTTGATTCTATTCTAATTCCTTCAAGATTTGGCTAATTCATTCGCATACGAAAACAAACATACCCTTTTTTGCACACGTGCATGCAATTCATTCGTTTGGTAAAGAAAGAATATAACTCAACTTTCTCCTATGTATATTTCCATATCGGTCATTCGGTGATTGAGGTCATAGACGGTTGTGAAATAAGTGGACTAACTTTTAAAAGTCGATTGGAGTGGTAATTACTGTCGGGATAAAAAATGAAATTTATTCTTTTGTTCACACAAGAAAGTATATTATGGCTTTCACATAGCTTTCACTTTATGTCTCATAATATAAATATATCCCATACATTTAATGCGTATTTAGTTAGTTCAAATAATAATGCTTGTAAGAAACGTACAGTGCAAAAATCATTGTTTTGAAAACGGCAGTTTGGAAAGTGGTGGTAGCAAAGTATATGATTAGTTGCACTTTGCAGGGAAAGCACGTTGCGAATAGTTTTTTTGCATTGATTTTTCATTTTGAATAAATCCATCTGCCTGCACAGATTTAGTTATAGGTGCAACTGTAGCTTTTATGTTAAAAGTCATTCTAAACCTAAATCACTTTCTTAAATCTAACTCAGAGTCAAATCAAATAGTGTACGTATATATGCTTCATTGCTTAATCTCAAATCTCCGACTGAGATTTCTAGCTTGCTCTAATAATTGCCTAAATACTTCCATAAAAAAGTTAAGATTTGAGTCTAGTCGTTATGTTTTTATTACAGATTAAAACGCCCTAAACCAAGAACTTATATGTGTATAAGGTACAGAAGACCAAAGTCGGCAGCTGCAAATAAGAAAGAATTTTCACCAAAACCAATAAAACATTGTTACAAGGATTTAGTACAAAAACATTCTTATAAACAGATTCAATTGTATTTTACTCAAAAACTCAGTAACATTACGAGGTTTGACTTTTGAAATAGAAAAAAGAAAGTTGCAACGGATTTAGATAGGCTTCTTAAGAGAGAGTAAGTGGTACTGGAAGTGACTTGAAGTTAAGTAAGAAAAAGGAGATTTGATCTCCTGTGTGATCTGAATTAGCTTTTTCTCATGTTGATTTCTTTTCTTCTCACGCCATGCACACTTTTCTTTTTAAAAGACAGAAAATAAACTCTCAAAACACGCCATTTTTACATACACAATACAGTTTAATAAGTCCACGAAGTGCTTTTATTTTATTTATACACAACTATATATGTATTTGCATGCTTATTATTATTACTATTATGCACTTTATATTTTATTCATCTTCCATCCTCTCTAGGGTTAGTTAGTCACACAGTCTTAATACAATTTACATTTTACATATGCAAAAGTAAAATAAAGAAAGCATTCTTATATAATTTCCGATGTAAAAACATTATTCTTTTTTTATGTGATTAGGCTCCCTCAGGAGAAAGCAATCGTCATAATATTTTTACTCAGTACTGTTTGGTGTAACAAGTCAAGTATATAGTCGTGTATGCACGGAGGTGTAGCTTTTTGTACGGTTCTATGAAGCCCAAGTATGAGGCGATAGCCATTTCGAATTCGAGACAAAAACTTATCAGCATTGCTTCTGGACAGGAAACCCTTTTATGGAGTTAATTTTAGTATTTCTTTCCCTCTGGTAGATTTCGATTGTTGGTGGCCCATTTGGGTTGGATGGTTGTTGTAGCATTTTGGAGTGTGGACAAAAGTGTTTTTGTTGTAAAGTAGAAATAGTAGTTGTTTTGTGGGATGTAGGATGTGGTGATTTTACTAAAGAGTAGTATGCAGACGTGGTGTTTGTAAGTTATAATCATATAAAATGCATTGCAGTTGTAAAGTAAGGTGGATGGATTTAACGACGAGTTATTAAGCATTTTGTATGTTCTATGTTCGGTAGAGTAGGTTCATTAACTGTTTATCCAGTAATTTGTGACATTTTAGAAGGTGCAATTAAATAGGTAGTCTTTTATCCTTTGCTTTGAACCTTGCCGTTTTGGTAATTGTATAAGTGTTTTAAGCCTTGTCAGCCTTGTATGCATGTGTATTTATTTTATTCTTGCAGGGGGGCCGAACCAGATCCTGACTCTCGCACTTGTTGTTAAATATATATATAAGGGAAAGTGAATATTAGTTTTTAGATTGATACCGGGCCCATTGTCTCAAGATTTGAGATCAAAGTTCAAAGAAGTGAGATTATTATAAACTTTTTTTTCTTTGTCGTAAGATTTTTTCCGTTTCAGTTTTAGAGGAAACGCGTAGATGAGATTTTTGACACTTATCTTTGAGTGGCAACTCTGGGTAGGGTGACATGACTGACTTGGTAGATAGGTAGTTAAACTTGATTATTTATATTTGCTGAGTAAGTCTAAACTTTCACTTCTTGCTTTCACTAGTTACATACAGATTGGAGCATTATGAATATACACTGGGTTGGGATGGGTAGAGGTAGGTGTTGAATAGAGGTTGTTGAGTCGAAAGACTTTACTTTCTTAAATGCTGAAACTTGAAGTAATAAAATGGTGAGCGGAATAGTGCCTTGGTTTTTTGGTGTTAATATTTGACGGTTGTAGTGTTTAGAACAGGTCGATGTGGGCTTACTTGAAAGTCTCTTAAGACGCCGTGACGAAGTCAATTTTACTTTTCATGAGTATATAAACTACTAAATATCAACAAGGCGAGAGATGTGGGTACCAGGTTAATCTAAAATTAATTTCGCTTTCATTTTCGATCATCCAAACTTGCATGCGTCTTTCATGCAAAACTTAAATTCTAAAAGTTTTCGTTGAGGTGTTTGAGTTGTTAAGACGTTTCATCTCATTAAGTGCTTCCCAAGTGGGATGATTTACCTCTACTCTTACACTTGCCTTTTATACCTTCAAAAAAAGAAGAAGTTGACGTTTACAGTTTGCATACACGTATATACGTACTCTATAGTATTCTTGCTTTTTCATAAAATTCTACTTTAAAATTACTCATGCTGAACAAGATATTACAAAATAATTTGATTTCAAATTAGCCGATTGGAATATTTAGTTAGAGTGAATATGAACAGTTTGTTTTTGACAGTGGAATTTACTATACATTATATGACACAGTGGAATATTAAAGAGAAAGTTGAGCTCAGTCTTTGTTCTATTTAAGTTTATGAAGAATTCATTAAGTTCAAAAACGCCAAACCCTTTATCTCCTTACTTAACCTAGCTGTCGCATAGCTAAAATATTCATAAATTTAAAGGAAAAGTTTTTAATCTTTTTTCCTTTTGAAGGTTGAACTTCTTGTGTGTAAGGTTGACAAGTGTGTTCGTTCCTTAAATTGAAAAGGAAAGAAATTGGAGCTGACTTATATAGCTTAAATACTCTCTTACTCTCTAACACTTTGGTGTCAGTAAACTCTCAGTACCTTGAAATAATAATAACAATAATGATTTATGGGTGGCAGTCTGAGGGCAATGAATCAAAAAGCATCAAGCGTAATGATCTCCGAGCCAACAACCAGAGTCTTAAGAAAAGCATACGATACAGATAAATCTGATTGAAACCCTTTGGTCTGGTACTAACTATACGGCTGGCTGGTTCCTTGACTGACTGACATTAACTCTGTACTACAGCCTATAAGTCCACGATACATTGGTGTTAATGTGAATGTATTGAAATCTAGGGATAAAAGGCTTCAAGAATAATGAAACCTTGGCAAGTTCATTAGTTATCCCTACCCGGGCCAATTCATTAACTCACACAATCAGCACTACCACCACTATTACTGACAACGGCAACCGAAACTTTGCTGACTTCAAGTCTAACTACTATACGTCTATTTGTATTCTAAAGTATTAGACTTTTAGACCGATGTTAGTTGTAATTTTGTCATAGTTATATGGTATTGTGGTATCAAAGTTAAAGTTTCAATAGCTCTAACAACAGTAAAATGAAATTGCATGCATTCGTTCTTCATCTCTTATACAGAGTTGAATTTTCTCTCTCCGTAGTCTCAGTTTGAGGTAGAGATAACGACGAAAATGTATTGCAATGAAAGAGAAACCGAGTTTGTATAAAACTCCTGAAAAGGATTTCGCTAGATTCAGAGAAAGTAAATAAATCCATTTTGGCAGTTGTTGTTGTTCTATGAGCTGGTGTTAGAGTTGGACTGTTTGATCATGAGGAAAGAAAATGTGAAAGTAATTAACTGTTGTTGTAATACTCTAATGGGTGGTTCGTACTTTACTTATGTACAAACAAATATCCATCATCATCAACATCAACCATGGAGAAAATCATGTGCACCCAATATGTCAAACTTTTTACCACCATAAAAGTACCCTTACAAAACCTTATTTGAACGTTAAGGTTTAATATTTGTTGTGTATTATTATACTATGTGAAATATAATAGATTAAAGGTAATAAATAATCTTTAGGGTTATGTTACACAACATAAGATTATTGCACCTGAGTTTCGTTTTCATGACTTTCACCTTCTTTTTGACCACTTATAGAAAATTTGAGACAGGTAGAGAAAGCATAATTTGCTTTGCGTTTCATTCCAAAAACCAAATCATAATCGGCTAATTACTACCTTTTAAACTTTGCGTTTTAACTATTCAAATGTTTCATAATCATCACTACCACCACGTGTTAAGCTTAAATATATTACGTGCGTAGCATTCATACTCGCACTTAAACATGACTGACTGTTCATTCCTATCCATAATTAATTTTCTTTTAGAGGTCTAATTCTAAGTTTACTGTACATATATAGTTTCATGTTTTCAAATATTGAATTCTTCAATTAACCTTAGGTTAGAAGTCTAGTATTATTATAGGTTGTTGAAAGTACAACACGATAATCATTTTTACCCTTAAAATAAGTAATAGTAGCCCTTATAATAATAATATTAACATAATATAGTAGTATATACAATAGAGAGTACATTTAGCTTAAAATTACATTTATAATTTAATATCACAGAGATTACAAAGTACGGATTTATTATTACCTACACAGTAATCATCCAACATAAACCGTACGTAATTTAATAGTTTTTCTGAAGATTTGACTGACATACATCTTGACTTGAGTGAGCTGGCGTATGCTCCCATTTATTCTTGACATTCGATTATATAAGTAAGTGTAGTCCCATTTTTTACTTTCACTCTTCAAAAAATTTAATATTTTTAGTATTTCTTATTTTTTATTCAGTTGATTTGTATAAAACTCACTAAAAATCAACTTTCTGTCGAAAAGTTTTTTTCATTATTTTATGAAACAACCAATCCCAAAAATATTATGTTCTTTACAAATGACACAAGTCGAAGGTTGCGATTGTGGTAGTAATCTTGTCTCTATTTGTTTACAGTGAAAGTAGAAAAGGGTGGATTGATTATATAATCTAGGTAGAGTGGTAGTAGTAGAAGTAGGATTGCTAACTTATTTATTCTGCAGACATCATTATATTAATTCCATGTCGCAAGTATAAAAAAGTGGATATCTGATAGAATATATATACATACATTAACATAATAGGCCTATACACCTAAATATATAAATTATCAAGAAGTAATAATTCTTCGAAGAGTTTCCGACAATGTGAATTAACGCTGGTCGGAGTTTTCTTCTGTTTTGTATTGTATACCTTCACATCTCTTAAGGAAGGATGAAATGATTAGTGATCATTGTAAATGTCTTAGATGGGTAGATAATCATAATCATTCTTTGTGAGAAAAGAGCTCTAGTCGGCAAGTAGTATATATATATAGTAGTACGTTGAGAAGAAAAAAGAGAAGAGATCATATTTTATCTGAAGAAGAACGGTTGTTCAAGTCGTTCAAGTCTCAAGAGAATCAAAGCTGCCAAAATTGTCCAGCAAGGTGGAACGAAATGTGATCCACTCTGGCGTTGAATGGCAGCCGTTTTATCTCCTAGAAATGTATAGAAAGAAAACAAGAAAAATATATTTTACGCATGTAAAATATTAGTTTAGCATAAGAATTTTATGTGTCAGTATGGGTTTTTTTCTATTTTGTGTGTGTGTATCTTGATGCAGTTATGATGAGATAACAACGATAGTGATACATGGTGTGTTCGTTCTCGCGTGTATTAATATTATTTGTTTAAAAAGAAAAATAGAGACAAGAAGATCTAAGAGATGGATACTAAGAAATTCTTAGACAAATGTGTGGCAGAGTGTACACATATTACTACTACGTATATCTTTCATCAATTTCATCTTGATGTCATGTATTCAACGTGATTACATTGAGTTATATGCAGATGCTCCGATGAATCCATCAGTACTTGCAAACATCAATCTGTTTGACTATTACCGACTATTCCTACCTACTCATATACTCAGTACTAGGTTGTAAGGAGCTTTGTATTATGCAGGGTTAAGAATTCTCTGAAAGTCTAAATTTTGGCTCTTTTTGAGGAGAAAGTAAAATGAAAGCTATTTGCTTTCACCCTGAATACTTCATTGTATCCCATAACCTTTATTTCCCAATAGGTAACAATTTCATCTTATTAGTGTTTGCTCAGTCTCTCTCCAGCCTCAAGCAAATTCTTTCGGTCATAACTCATGAGCACAACTTTTCATATGGCCAGATACCTCAACGCTATAGTATTTCTAAAAAACAAAAGATACACTGATGATGAAAGTGTGTTCTAAACAAAAACTAAGCAGAGTAACGTAGGCTTTCCAAACCAATTTTGAGATCTTTATATCACTTTTAATTAAATTGCTCAGAAACAGTTTCATAAAAAATGTTTACAATGATGTTTAACGTTCAAAGAAAACTTTACTAGTTAAAATCAGCTCAGTTACTTATTCATCCTTAAACAATTAATCAGTATTATCATATATATTTTGTATCTATTCGCCATTCATGAATCAATTAACTAAAAATGGTTAGCCTTTGCTCTCAATCCTATCTGGAGGGTTTTATGTGCCTTGGAAAAAGCCATATAGATGTAATATAGACGCAAATAATTAAACTCATGAATGAATACCAATTACTCAACACTCAAAAAGTTTTTATCTTCTTCTTACAGTCAATACTAACTTTTTAAAAAGATTTTACATAAAAGATCAAGAGACTGTTAGCAAAGCTACTAGAATATATTTATATAAAATTTCATAATATATTATACAACTCTGTATAACGAAAGTGAATCTTCATAATAATGCACTCAACGCTCAATTTTCAATCCAAGAATAAGTTGAAGGTCGTATGAATATAAAGATGAAGAGATTGAAAATATGCCCCCATGTTTGCTAAAGGCTCTCTTACTCCTACGTGTAGTCTCTACTTCTCATGGAGAAAGTAAAAGAGAAAGCTTAGGACTTTTGGCTACTAGTTGGAAGAATAAAAACACAGAGAAAGCATAACCAATTGAATAAAGAGATGATAAATTTTAAGCTTGATCGCACACTGACACACATACATATGTAAGGTTGTACGAGATACGATATTCTTCTTCAACAAACTAAAACTCGACAGAACTCTTCTAGTATTCTGAATCCTGGTGTATGAATTTCATGTTCGGGTTATAAATATGAAATGTCTCCTCTGCTGACTGACGAGATTCTCCACAATCCGCAAAACTCTTTACTTTTAGGATAGAAAGGTCGTAGGTCTTTTTTACTTCAATATAATATTCAGGAAGTAGGTAGAGTGTGTACTACAACAACCGAGTGTCTACCTTGGGACAAGTCGATTTAAATCATGGAATGTGACAGGGGTATACGAATTCTCGTGTAGTAAATAAGTATTCAGTGACTGGTACTACGGGCTACTACTACTGGCACTTGCTTTGTATAGTTCAAATGTAAACGGTTCAAGGGAGCTCACATTTGTAACGCTACAATAATATTTTTTCAGGTTGTCCTTCGGATAGAGTTATTTTTTGTGCGTGTGAAATGCAATGGATTCATTTTTCATTCTGAAATAGGACTATGACATTTTTCTCTCTATATTTGGTCTCATGCATCGTATGATATGGTAATACTATGCATTATTTCTTGTATTTACGCTCAATATGCAAAACTATGCCGGGTGAAAGCTGACATTGCGGATTTGCGTTTTATGTAAACACTGAAAAAATGACAAGAGTGCGGACATTTGCAAAGGGATGAATGAATGACTGCTGTCTATCGTGTTGGCAATGTGTATGTGTTTTTGGCTAATGTACCATGATGAAAATTTTTTTCATTCAGAATGAACTTACCATCGGAGACGAAAACTTGTACCGTGTATGGCTCCGCGTTATGTGCACTGCAAGTGTAGTTGCCTGAAATTTGACATGAAAGCAACTTTTTAGTTTCTTTTTATTACATGGGTTAGCGTCTTTTAAAACTCATAAAGTTTTGAAAGGTTGATGTCCTTTTAAAAAAGATGTAGGTAGTAATATTCCAACACTTTTTTGAACTACTCACCCGCATGTTGAGGACCGGCTTGTGGCACAGTAAGTTTTGAATGAGTGTGAATTCCAGGTTCGGTGTGAACACTTACTCCTCCTTGGCCAAAGTTGATCATTTTATTATTATGATACCAAGTCAAGAACTGTGGATTTGTGCGGAGACTCTGTAAAATACAAATAAAAAATTGGTTTTTAGTTCTTTGAGTTGTATAGTTATAAATCACCTTTTCATATGAATCGCCTCTGTATTTCAGATTTTATAGGTTAATATAATACTCTCATAAATACACTTCTTACTCAAGTTATTTTCCCTCATCCTAGCTCTTTTTTATTCCTTGTAAATTCTATCCCTGTAATCTATAATTCTCAATTCGAAGAAACTATATAGTTAGTGTAAGGCTACTACCCGACTGAGATACCCGGGTTACCCCCTGGAATGATCACAAGTAGAGTATGTTTTACTTTCTTATTACATAACTAGCTACGGGGGTGGTTAGTCTGCCTGCAGTCTAAAAGGATGACGACAAGTCGACATAACCATAAGATCCTGCAAAAGAGAACATAATTTAGACGACTAGTAGTATTAAACTTATAAAAAATGAGGATTCATAGCCGAGTTCAGACAATTTACTTATGGTGACACGTAAATTTCCATCTTTATTTTACACCCAATTCAACTTTTGACATCCCATTTTGACAAACGCCTACATATACCAAAGAACTAAAACCAAAGTACATGATCTCGTTTGCAGTAAATCAAATATAAAAAGTCTTCACATTATTCATACAAGACGAGAGATTTTTCCCTTCTATCCAATGCAACTAAACAATGAAGAACTGTATATGTGCAGGCAAGTGAAGAGCTTTTTTTTAGTTTATCATAATACGCTTTGCATAGAAATATTTAGAAATAAGCTTATTTAAAATTTAGCTAAAATTTGTTTACTTAAGGTTCGACATTTTCTCAGAAAGTTAAGAAAGCAAAACGGGTTCATTTGTATTCTTTGGGGAATCCCTAAGTACCAAAAGTCTAGTCATCTTGTAGTTTGTAGATGCATATTATGTCAATACAAAAATATAAATATGCTACACATACAAACCTCATTCACGTCTGTTTCCCAAATACATATGTAAACTTAAAACCCTAATGCAGTTAGCAAACACAATATGACATTGCATGATAACTTAAGAAATTTCATCATGGTCCTTTATTCCTTTTTGAGTGGAACATGCTGCATAAAGAGACTTAAATTCAAAAAATAAGAAACCAAAAAAACTTGATACAACCAGAAATTTCCAACTCTACAATTTTTTTAGTAAGACAGTGTCTAATACAATGTACATGTTTCATACATAGATATAACCATATTGCACAGATCAAATCAAATATGATGAGATAACTTAACCCCAGAGAGGAGTCATTATTACTTGTATTTATATAAAGAAAGCAACAATGATTCGACTAGTGGTTGCTCTCCTCTTAACTCAGAGGTTGATTTCGTGCTATGGGGTACTTGACTAGAAGCAACCCAATGAAAATTGATTGCGTCTTGGCACCACAGAAAAATCTTCAGAGTTTCTTTATGAGTTTTGGATGGCTTTCTCCGTCAATGAAGACGAGAGATTGGGAAGATAGATAAATGTACTACTGTTGCTGTAAGAAGTACTACTAGATTCTACTGACATGATGGACTTGATGACTCCCTTTGAGTTGTGAAGATTTCAACTACTTTGGTAGGTT
>JAQGAA010001837.1:0-14317 GCA_034696425.1 Isotoma viridis | reverse complement strand
TCAAAATTTCAATTTCAAAAGCTTTAAATTGAATTAAACCCAAAAAACCCAAAAAACCCGAAAAACCCAAAAAACCCCAACCCAAAAAGGTACCCAAAAAACCCAAAAAACCCACGACCCAAAAAACCCGGGGTAGCAGACCCTGGATAGGGGGTATCTACCACTAGTACCACTATCTACTAATCTGCATTTTTATTGTTTCTTTGTATTTGCAAAAGCATAAGTGGTTAATTAATTGCCATTGCTAGTTAGTTGTAAAGATGAGAATCTCTTTTATTGTTAGAAGAAAACGGATAAAGCACAATTAATTATTTGGTGTGGGTGTTTAGAAAAACCAATGAATATTGCGAACTCAGTAAAGCTAAATGATAAATGCCAAAAAGTAGTCTGAATGCAGTCAAAGGTCACTAACTATTTGCTTGGAGCCAGAGTTCTTAATTGGATGTACATTTCTTGCCATCTCATGAGTTGATCTGAGCATTTCTGTACATTTTTTAGTAAACTAATTAACCAATAATAAAAATAAATTTTTATTGAAAACCTAGGACAATTAGAGGATTCCAAACTTCCAGTCTCTTTCCTATAATTACATGTAAGTATTCTAGAAGAAGTGTGTTCTCGTTACAAAACTTTTGAACTCTGACTTTACAAGCTGTGTGTCTATCTATGTCTGCGGGCTTTTTCATGCATTATATACCGGAAAAGTATGTATACTTTTCTTTGATTCGGGGTTTCACTTCTTCACTGTAAACCCTGAGGATGTGTAGCATCTTCTTAAACCTTATTGCCGGTTTAATACTGAGTTAAAAATAAAACCCAGTTTGAAGAAGACATTACATAGTCTTAAAATAATCATTTCACTCTTACGTGTAGAAGAAAAATAATGTTGCTGAAGTGCTCATCTTTAGTGTATTTGGCTAGTTAGTTTCGAGTTGTTGTAGTAAGAGCTCATCATCGTCTTAAAACTATACTTTTAAAGCAGTTGGATTTCATCCTATTAGCTTCGAACCCTTTTCTCACAAGTTTTGGTTTTGTATGATCCGATATCTTTAAAATTCTTTCTTCATCGTCGTCGTCCCATTCAGTTTTTGGTGTTTTACCAGGACTAATACCAGGATGTTAATTCAGGATAATAACTTGTTCTCTGGCTAATCGTTTAAGGCTTAGAAACCACGTATTCTTCTGAAAAGTTGGATTTCTTTATTTAAATAATAAAGTTGAAGTTTCAAGTGCTTTAACTCTCCTTCAAAATAAGCTAGCTTAAAAGGGATCCATGTCATGTACACAGAATTTGTACAATCAATGCACGAGTGATTTGCAGACGGCGTGACGACATTTTTTATGTTTACCTAAAAAGTTTGCTATCATCAGCTATCAACATTGTTTCGTTTCGGAAAGTTCGGTTAGGGAATAGTGACTTTCTATTTTAAAATACAAGATTAAAGAGAGCAAAGTGGAAACGGATGGTGGTGAATGGTTTATCAACATTTGCTCGAATGCCTGTCAATCTACTTTATATATCATGCATACCGTTCGGCCGGTTCAGTGGGTTCAGTCTCAGATTTTCAGGATTTTATTTTAGCAAGTTGACTTTAGCAGACGATTGGAAGTAGGCACTACTCACCCTGCAAAAACCAGGAAGGAAGTTGGTGGGCTTGAAAGAGTTGAAAGTGTTTAAAGATTTATAAGAAGTATACCCAATAAGAAGTGATACGGAAGACCAAAATAGGAATATCGAAAGATCATTTTTGGTGGGGTTGCTTGGGTTTTGGCAGTCGACAGTTTAAAGATTGGGTTTCAAATTCGTTCTCTTGCAAGTTTTTGGGAATCAGATCTAGGAGAAAGCAAAAAAGTAATATTTTTCGTCTTCAGTAGCCATTCGTGATGGATTCGGTTGTGGAAATGTGATAATCACAGAGGTGGGTTTGTTTCTCTGTGTGGTTTCACATCGAATTGAAGTTATTCGTGCACACTTGGCTTACATATGCAAAATATGCGCAAATGAGACGGTAACGAATGGTATCCTGTCATATGGAGGCGTAACGGCTGCCAAAATCGTTCCCTTTGACTGGAGTATCAGGATGAAGAACGACTTCGTGTGGGGTGGATAATCATGCTTCATGAATTGACTTTAATCATCAAATCACATCCGTTTTTAATCTACATGCTTGACTAAAAGAGTTTTTAGTGGGTTTCATAAAGTTGTTAAAAAGGTTGTAAGGAAACCTAATTAAAAATGAGTAGCAGAAAAGGTCGACCACCAGTTCGACAATCTGTAAGAGGTCGACCCGCTGGAATAGATAGAGGAAGATCATGGGAAGATCCAGAAAGGATGATGGACATAGAGCCACCAAGAGGTCGCCAAGCGACTTTGAAGCACTGTTGTCGATCAGTGGCTACTTTTATGTGTACCCAAGTGGGTGTGGGAGGTATAATCGTAGGTTATGCCTTAGTTGGGGCATCCGTTTTTATGGCTATAGAAACCCAAGAGGATTCCATGGCTGATTTTTATTCCTATAACGTATCTCTGTCCCGTAACTTGACGCGAGAAAAGTTATGGGATGATTATATGCATCATCCCTTTAATGAATCAGAATATAGTCATGCTGCAAATTCAACACTACATGAGTTCCAGGTTCGATTCTTTACCATTATTAGTAAGAGAGAGTTAAGAGAAAGTCTGATATTTTTCTTGGTTTCACATTTGTATTTTGCCATATTTCTCCAGAAAATAGTTGTTGAGGCTGTGAAGAAAGGTTATGATGGTAGATCTGCCAAAGACCAGTGGAACTTCCCTGCGGCTCTTATGTTTACTTTATCAATTTTTACAATGATTGGATACGGCAACCTAGTCCCCAGGACAGACTGGGGGAAAGTTCTTACAATTTTCTATGCTGTTCTTGGCATTCCTTTGTACATCTTGTACTTCATGAACATGGGAAAAGCTCTGGCAAATACTTTCAAATGGCTTTATATAAAATTAAATTCCTGTTCTGTAGGTAGGTTGAAATTGAAATTTGTTAAGTCATACAGTTAGAAATTTACAGTTATGAGAATTCTACCTTTACTGGAATTCTAAATAGGTAATTCATCAACAGAAGATTTGTCCGCTCATGGGTCGTCATCATACAGGCGACGAGATGATGACGAAGACGAGCCTGTTATTGTCCCTAGCTCAGCCTCATTGTATGTTTTAATGTGCTACATTTGCGTTGGCACAATAATGTTTGCAGAATGGGAAAAGTGGGATTACTTGGATTCAGTGTACTTTTGTGTCACTAGTTTATGCAAAATAGGGTTAGGAGATTTTGTTCCAGGTAAGCACTACAAAAAGTAGAAAGTCTAAATACATGAAAGACAATACAATACATAAGTTTAAGTTCATATCATAGGTGTCAAGGTGTCTAATATTTTTGTTATTGTTTCATTTTGAAAAGGAACCAATATCAACGAAACATTAGAAGGAAATCAGACAAAATTAGTTATAAATTTCATCTATCTTCTTTTGGGACTGGGGTTAGTAGCTATGTGTTACAACCTCTTGAAGGAAGAAGTACTTGCCAAGTTGAAGCAATTAAAAAGTGATGTCAGAGATTTGTGTAGCTTTGTTAAGGACGAATGCAGTTGCAGCAAATAATAACGTACTATTTTGGACCACCTCAGCATTGTGTTTAATAGAACTGGAAATAAGTTTCATTTTTTAGTATGTATAAAATACAACAAGCTTTTTGTACATCTTTTTACGTGCTAAATAAGCTTTAGATAAGAGCCAAGTTACTATAACTCTCCGAAATGTATCCGTGTGTTCATTTAAGATTCCATCTTAATAAATATACAATTCACGATAAAGCGATAACCTGGAATCAGAGTAATCAGAGCGCAAATCAATCGTATTTCCCAGTGACAAATGTGACAAACAATGGTGATGCTCATTCCATTCGACTTAAAATACATACAAACATTGTATTTGATGACGTGCCAAGCGAGATTTAACACTAGAATTGTATTCACTAATATATCAATATATAATATGTTTTATGTACACTTAAATTGTTTTTCTCTTCCAATGTTTCTCTCTCAAGCTAACTGATGTCTTACTTGGAAAGTCTTGAACGTAAACTTCGAACGATGAGTGAAAACGGTAGTAGTAGTGGTGTTAGTGGAGAAAATGTCTTGAACAATTCCTCAGGGACTGGAGATGTAGTTGCTGATCTACGAGTTCCACGAAAATTTGTCCGTGTACTAGGATATGATGGCAGATATAACGACATGGTCTACTGCAAACCTTTAGCCCCATGCGAAGAAGAAGAAATTTCCGTCGACTTAGAGTCCGATACAAATCTATCTGGAACCGAAGAAACCCGTCAAAAAGTGCTCGTTTATTTTGGTGGGGACATGCAGGTGTGGGTTGAATATGTTTTGCTGTCGCTTTAAAATTACTAAAACAAACATGATAATAATTTTCTTGTGTTCATTCTAAATTTGAATGTAGGATTTCCCAGAAGTTATGGAGCAGCATAAAGAACATAGGAGCTACGTTTGTTGGAATTTGATAGCAACGGCTGAAATTCTTCAAAAGCAGTTCCCCAGTCACCATATAGTCATTATTAGGCCGAGTCGTATACAAATAATGACTTTCAGTTGCTACGATAATTTTTGCAATTGTAATCATACTGGTGTACCGGATCATGTAATCACACATGGATCTCTACAGCATTTAGAGGCACTTTTAAGAAATCTCTCCGATAGGGTTGAAAAATCCCAGAAACAAGATGAAATTTTAGCCAAGCAGATTGCTAATGAATCAAAAGAAGAAGTGGGAGAGTCAGAGGTTTCTTCGACTACAACAGAAGACATTTCCAGCGGAGTGAATGGGAAAGTTGCAGCTGTTGAAACTGTTGAAAATCCTAAGGCTTTGAATCCCCATTTAGATCGAGCGAAACTCAGCCTTGTTGGATTTAGCAAAGGATGCGTGGTTTTGAATCAACTTCTGTATGAATTTCACTATCTTAAGGTGTTGAATTGAATCCTTTTACAACAAAATTATCTTATAGTCTTAAATACTGTGACTGGAAGTATTAACACATGTTAATTTTAAATTAAATATTCCAGACCCTAACTCCTGATGACTCAACCATGGACGCTTTTGTAAATTGTATTGAAGAAATGTATTGGTTGGATGGTGGCCACAATGGAGGGAAAAACACCTGGATTACTTCAAGATCTCTTTTAGAAACTCTGACAAGACAAGAAGTTAAAGTGCATGTTCACATGACTCCATACCAATTGACTGATGACAGGCGGCCATGGATCCGCAAAGAAGAAAGGACGTTCTCAGACTGGTTGAAACGTTTCAATTGCCCTTTGAAAAGGTATGTCCATTTTGAAAACGAGCCGGCAAGTCTACAGCAGCATTTTAGACTGATTGCAGAGTTTGGAACGGCTGAAAAAACAATGGAACCTGAAGGTAACTCAGATGATGTCCTAAGCCAAAACGATCCATCACATACTGTCGGTGTGTTGTCCATGTAATTAATGTGACCTGACGCTCAGTTCTTCTGTCTGAATTTTTATTTGTTTCCAAAAAATAAATTTATACTTTAGGAAGTCCGACTTACCTTTAGTTAGGAATGCATACTAAATAAATTGTGTTAGATGTTACATTTTTACATGGAAGACAGTTTGTATTATACTAAATAGAGTTTATATTTTTATCGAATGTGATCATTCTAAGTTTGATTGTTATTTGTTGTGTGCCGTAAAATCTTGTCTTTGTATTCGTGTTTGTGACTTACTTAAAGTATTCGATTCATGGCTTACGATAATGATTAATAGGACACACTTATACGTATGCAAAAACCATGACTGGATCAAATTGTTACTGCTTATTCCAGAATGTACTTCTTAATTTAGTTTAATAGTTTAAATTGTAATTACGTAACTTATATTAATCGAATTTTACCTTTGTTCTTACGTATTGTAATATCATTTGCTTCAATTTCATATTTCAATTTTTACTGATGATAAGACGTTCGTCAAAAGAAAAATAGTTTTAAATAGAATAGTTTTGATTAACTTCCTTAATTTAGGGTGATTGTTAGAAGTCCTCGTCAAAGAAGGTGAGAAATTTTAAGAGGTGCTAAAGATACCTTTAACCCTCGTCCTCTATTTCTTGTATTAGTGAGTATCGTTTTACATTTTCGTTTCAAACTTGTCAGAGATTAATGTAGTTAACCGGATAGATATTGAAAGCTGTTGATGTTATAATTAGTAATTTGTATTATATTCTCATCAGGCTTTCCAATTTCAATGATACTGACTGCTCATGTTTTTTTCAAAATAATTGTTATTTGCACAATAAATCAACTATATTGAAAGATAATGGGACAATATAATGGTTCTGAACTTTAATGGTGCACGAAAAAGGGCAATGATGGTTGTTGCTGAACTCTTAAAATTATACGAGAGAATAGATTAAGCACGCAAAAATAGAAATTCTTCCCATTTCATGTGTTCGGTTTCTTTTTACGTAAATGTAAATCCAAAGAGTTGATGGCTCATGTTCATAATTGCATTACCACCGTACACATTCCTTCGTTATTACAAGTTTAGGTCGCAGTCTCAGAGAGGAATGTAAAGGTGGGGAGGAAAAAGATGGAATTCACTGTAAAAATAATTGTTAGCAATTCATTAAGAAATGACGTGACATGCCAAACAGTTTTCCTGTCCCCTTTAGACTAGTGATGGTGATTTATGTAAGTGCTTGACTTTGCATAATATTTACTGATCGTTTTTTATTTCTCTTCAACTACTCATGATAGTGTACAGTTGAATTCGAAGTGACAGTGTTCTTGGCAATTCGCCATTTCCACTATTATTTTTCAACCTTTCGTCTAATCGAAAATATAAGTACTTTTTTCCGGCAGCCATCTGGTATGTCGTTGCTTTTTGAGGAAAACATGGATGTACGAGGATACGACTTAGGCGTATCTTAAATCTTCTTTGAGATATCTTAGGGGTTTATAAACAACTTGTCTTGTCTCATTCATTTTTTACTATAACTCACATTCTGCTTCATGTTATCATACGCTATTTTACATATATGCCTCTCCGTACAGATCAATAAGATGTATTACTGCTCTAGATTATTTTGATTGCGTGTGGTGTGAATAAAGAAAAATGCGAAGAAAAAGTACGATGAAGGAACAGAAGGGAAGTGTTAACTAACTAACATAAATCTCATCGTGATGGTATTGCAGAGTTACAGATTCAGTTGAGATAACTTTTAAGTCCATGTGTTGATTCTTTGTTTTGGATAATTCAGTAAGCTTTCTTCGGAAAAGTCATCTTTGAAGATTTTCTTTGTTTCATTCAAGTTTGTAGGGTTTAACGCTGTACTTAAACTCGTTCAATTGATTGTAAAATTGTAATTATCATTCTTTGCTATTATAAATAACCAGTAGTAATCAAAGCAAGGAACCACATAAGAAGGTAAGTGTACTTTTATTAAAGACTATGAGTCATGAGTTCGTGATGAGATTCTTGTTTTTGAACACAATAAATTTCTATAACTAGCAAGTATGTAATAATAGTTAAACAAGACTGCGTGAATGGCAAACAATTTGAGATCATTTACGGAAACAAAATTGGTAAATTAAATTAGCATGGCAAATGCTTATAAAACATTTGTTTTGATACATGTCAATAAATGTACCGTTTTGTTAGTACAATAAAAAAGGAACAATAATAAATAGTGACTAGAATCGTTAAAACTGAAGTCTTACGTACGTGTTAAGGAAGGTTAGCAGTGCCTTATTTGCATAACGATATCGCACTCGACTAACGTACCTATGCGTCATGTAATTCAGGAAGGTAAAAAAGGTTTATGTGCGAATTATTGATTAATTCCATATGTGTGGTCTGACGTGGATTTAGGTCTTATGTGTATAACTGGTCGAGAATCTGAAGGATGAATTAAATCTGTCTTGTTTTTAGCCCATTCATCTTCTTCAAGGGCCTAAACATCAAACAAGAACCATTATTAAACACGTTGCTGTCGCAAACAAAATAACTTTCTGATATATTCGTACCAATTTGTGGCTTCTTCTATCAATGTAGCTCACAATCACACTTCCTGGAATCCATAACAAAGATGTTGCAAGTGCAACTGTAAATATAATGTTGTCTTTTAAAAACTTCAGAAGACGATTAATGTTGATATCTTCAATGATATCCCAGAACCTCTCCACGACATCATGTACAGTTCGCTCACATTGGCCCTGTGATTAATGTAAGCGTTTGAAAGTTATTAACTTCTAAGATATTTATGGATACATAATAAATTGTCATCAGCCTTGGTTTACCTTGTTGCAAATCCCTTGAATACACGGAGTCCCATCTGGGAGTGTTTCATAGGGTTCCACAGGGTAGCATGTTGCATTCAAATGTATCCGACAACATCTCTTGCATGCATTTTCGACTAAAAATAAATAAAAATAAAATTTTTCTTTCGTTTATTATGAGTCTAGTCATATTTGTATTCAAGTTTCAATGAGGACTGACGTTTATCACACATGCAGCTCTGCTTTCCAAGCGTTTCGCAGTATGGAATACAGCGTCCTTGTTTGCACTGGCCTTTTTCAAGGCAACCTGTTTCATCTGGCATTGGAGCCGATTTGGGACAATCAGCAGATGTACCAGTACACCGACTTTCTTGTTCGCATGTAGCCAATTGGGCTTCTCTACACTTTTCTCCAGCAGCCATGTACTGGCAGTTTAGGCAGCAAGGAGAGTTCTTGTCACTATTTTCAAAAAATTATATCCATCGTAAAATTGAAATTGTGGTCAGGTAAGCACAATTGTTATAAGCGATAGAGACTAACCTGCAAACAGCAGCGGGTCTTAACGTACAATTAGGCCGGCAACATTGGTCAGAATCTTCAGTCCCCAACAACCCAGCATCACACTGCTCATTCCCTTCTACGCGTAGGTTTCCACAGAAAGATTCTTCCGGTTCTGAGAAACACCTTTCAGATTTAGTCAGCAAAACCTTTCGAATTGAGCGAAGACTGCACGGGGAGAATTTCTAAAGTTTTACAATACAAATGTAAACGATGTGTATCTTAGTATCTTGATCTACGATGTGTTAAAGCATTGATTTACAGCTATTTACAGGACATAAAATGAATACCTTATTATTGAGATCGTAACCAGAAACTGAATACGTATACATTAAATAAGATCCTCCTTGGCTAGCACTTGGGCTACATTCAGGATTATCCGGATCATGTTCCGACCCCCAGTTATGCCCTTAAATAATATAAGTTTTGGGTAAAAAATAATCTTTTATTTGTATAGGTTTAATGCTTTAGGTTAAACCGAGATTGCATACCGAACTCATGTGCAGTCACCAAATCAGCTTCTCGAGTTATGACTCGTTGCCCATAATGATTTCGGCTTGAGCTCAACCCCGAGTTCAAGTAAAGAGTGTAGCCGTTTTTGAAATATTCTGAAACCGGTATCACAACTCATTTCAATTTTTGAAAATAATTATAAAGCTTGCTTTAGCACATCGTTTTAAATACTTTTGACGTACCTGGAGTGCATATTCCTCCAACGGAATTTCGCCTTGGTGAACCAACATAAGCCAACCCCAAAATACCTCCTTCGAATTTGATATCAGTGAAAAGATGAGCAAGGCAAAAATCTTTGTGGGTGTATTCTCGACTAAAGACTTCAAGAAGAGTTCGCACATCCCACTTTTCCATATGCATGTTGTAATGCATTTCTCCATGTTGCGTAACTGTAGGTTCTGAATGAACAACTATCTTCTTAATGACGAAACCCATTCCATCAAATCCAATATCATCTGGCTTGTCTTTCCATTGGGTTTCCTCGTATATTTTAGTCACTCTATCTATTAAACTAATCAAATAGTTTATTGTTGACTTGTTACTTGATCCACCCATCTCTCGATAAAATCTGTAATCAGCGACGAGTAAAAGAGGACATCGTGTTTTCTGGGGACGAATTGCAGCCGATCGCCGTTCCATTGATAGGTCTCTTCTCCATCGTTTCATTATTAAATCGTAATCTGGTTCAGGACCATCGACAGTTGTGTTGCCTTCTTTAATATACGCACAAATGGGAAGATTGGGGCCTTCCATATCCCCAGGATCTTCTTCCCAAGAGTAGTTCACATCTGAACCTTTGTAAGTTATCATCGTCAAGTGATCTCCGTCATGCAGGTGTCTCCAAGATGGCTGAAACAATACAGTTATAATTTATCAAAACGGCAAATTACAATTTACCGAAGGATATTCACTGTCGATTTCTTTAGCTTTTTATATTTAGTAGCACTACAATTAATTGATGCAACAATTAATAACTTGCCAATAAAGCAATGTACCTCAATGTGATAAGTTTCATTCTGCGTCCTTATTGTAGCCGTCATAACACCATTATCTTCTAAATGGGCTCTTACATCTGAATCTGCTTCTCCAAACACACGGCCTTCATAGAAACTATCTCGATCTACAATAAAATAATGATCAAGCTTGTTAATTACTGTTTAATTAAATACAATTCAAAGAATATAAAATTAATTCAATTTAATCAAAGTAGAGAGCTTACAATACAATCCGGAGAAATTGCATTTAATACATTGATATAAAGCTTACAACGCTATTAAGCATTTGCTCACCGATATGAATAGAATTTTCAATTCCATCTCGACCGACTTCATACGCTTTAAACTGGGGATGGAATATTTCATGATTTGGATTTAAGACTAGCAAAAAATCCCTGTAACATAGAATGTAGGTAAATAAATCACTCATTTATTTTCGGTTTAGCAAATTGATTATTATTTCTATATTGTTGCTGGTTTTATGAAAGCACTGAAAAGACTGAAAAATATCTAGGCTAACCTTCCCAAAGTTTTAAATTGAAGTTCTTTTATATGATTCAAAGGATGATTACTGGGGTTGACTCCTCGTTTGACTATGTGATGGGTCATGTCCACAGCCTTGAGAATTTCATAGTATTTGAGATTTCTTCTGAGATCAGACTTCCCATCCACAGGTCGAATTGCAACAGGAGAGTCTTTTAGAGATCCAAATACTGCTAGTAAAAGCACTATACACATCTTTCCCATTTTGTCAAATTTTGAATGTATCTTTATCTTGTTGATTATTTCAGAGTAAGGAGGTGTTTTAGAGTGCTTCTGGTTTCGTTTTAACCTAAATGGTGGTTTAAGTGTAAGTGTCTGGAGCAGAAATTAAAATTTCACTTATGAAGTACTGACATATGTGACATTTCACATTAGACGATTAGATACATTATATCCTTATTCTTGCAGTGGATAGTTGGATAGTTTGGGTCTATTTTCTATCATTAGCTGCCAGTTGCCAGTCCCTTATCATCGGAATTTCAAGTTTAATCCACAATCTGTCTAGGACTGGTCTAATGTTTGAGTTCAAAGATTTGAAACTGTCTGTAAAATGACTAAAATGAGGGCATAAAATGAGGACTGGGCTGCAATTATGAGGGTCCTGCTCCTGTGATCCTATGACAGCCCTGTTGGTCTAGTTTCGTCATATTCGTAACTTAACATTTTTTCCAGTTTCCAGTTCACACAACGCACAATTGTGAATTGTTTGATTTTACTTTTTAGTCAAGTCCAAGTCCAAAGCTGAAAGCCTAGAATAGAAAAAATACATAATAATTTCTTCATGTTCATAGTTCATACTGACAATTCAAACTTGTTAATTTAATTATCTTATGATGATCAACACACAAGAATCAAGTCATTAGGTCACAACCTTACTACAACCACAATGTGCAATGACCATGGTCATGGTGTGATTTTGTAACATTCAACTGTCAATCAAGTATGAACTAGAATTCAGATTCAGAATTACGAACCTAACTTCAACTTCAACTTACTTCATACTTAAAACTTATAATAAGAGTTGGAACTCTCACCTCAACTCAAGTCACCTCTAAGTTCCAAGCTCAGACTAGAGATATCGGTTGTCCAAATTCCAAGTGTCAAGTGTTAGGGGCATGAGAATGTCAGGAGAAGGCCTGGGTGGACCTAAGCGCTGTGTGTGACAGTGTGAGTGAGTGAGCGAGTAAAAGCCTTGCATTGGAAATTGGAATACAAAAACACAAATTCTCATCTGATCCTTTTGTGTTCTTACAAAAGGATCAGATGAGAATCTGACAGAAAAAAAGGAAAAAACATTACATTGGTCTCAATGAGAATGAAATAGCTGTCTGCGCAATCACAATTAAATTAGGGAGGGAATATGAGATTTTAGTCCAAAGTACAACACTCGAGGAGAGTGAATAAGTCATTTTTTTCAGAAATAGTTGAATTTGAATTAGTTGAATAGAAAACAATATAATTAAAAGTCAAGCGTTTTTTTTCCTATCCGGTCGCGTCGGCAAAGTCAGGCTGCAGGCCTCAAGGCCTTATCAGTCAGGTTTCAGGCATCGCATCGCATTCGCATCACTATTTTTTGGATTGTTGATTGTTCGTCTCTTATGACATCCAACATCCATTGCCCAAGAAAAACCAATCCACAATCCACAATACTAAGTAAATGCGCAAAAAACAATGATAAAAATTAAAGTTTGTAAAGGAATCCCATTTGTTTGGGATGCTGAAGGTAAGTTTTGAATTTATTATTGTATTTATTTATTATTATAAAAACATAATTAACAAATCATAAGATCATAACACATAACATAACTCTATAACTATAACTCATCAAGAACACATGCATGCAATTCAATAAATGGATTCAACTCAACAATGTGTGTGATGGTTTAAATATTTAGCATTACATTTTGCATAGCATATTGGATAGTACAATTAATAAAGCAGAATGGAGAATTACGTCGTACGTGTGGATTTGATTGATTTTCCTTAATTTTTTGATAATAGACTGGTTAAAATTGAGGCGTGAACATAGAATTGTTGGAGTATTCGATGGAGCCGAAGGATGTGGATGGAGTAGTCCTATACACTGTCAGCTACCCCTTCGACTGTCTCTTGTGGAAACTCAGTATTTGATATCTCAAGGTATCGCACAGACCCTTCATGCCCCCTGCTTAGAAAATTTAGACACCACTTCCATTTCTCAAAATAAGGTCTCAGAGGTGAACAAAGCCGAGAAATCAAGAAAGGTATGTATAATATACGGGCTTGCCCCGTGCATTAATTGTTAAATCAGGATTTAAGAAGATAAAGACAGTTATGTTTAGCTAGGCTTCGATTTTAAATGTGAGCTTATAAGTATTAATGGAAAATTCTTTCTCTTTCAGCTTAAAAATTACAAATGCAAGAGAAAGATGGAAATTGAGTTATATGTGGACCTTGCAATAGAAGGGAAAAAAAGGAAAGGACGATTGAACATTCCAGATAGAGAAACATATATTCAACAAGAACTTGCAAAAATTGTTAAAGAACCTGGTAACTGTTCTGACATTTTCCTTGGTAAGTTGACTCAAAAGAACAGCTTTTATATCCTTTCTATTCCAAATAATAGTTTGATACAATACTGTACCCTTAACTTAATACTAGTTGGGTTTGGGCGTTTGGATTTAGTCTAATACTAACATCCAAAAAGATAATATCTTAAGATGCAGTATCCAAATTGTGAATTTTGACTTGCAGAAGATCCTTGGGCAGATGAAAAGGACTACATTCATTACGACTTTCCACTTCCTACTAGTCCTATAGATCGATTAAGGTTTCTTGTTTTTGAAGACTTTCACAAGCGAAAGTATTATGTGACTTCAGGAGTAAAATTCGGAGGAGACTTTCTTGCATACCCTGGTGAGTTTTGCTTGTTAGTTATGCTATGCAGTGCTGAAGAACTTTTCATCAATGACCAATGACTTTGACAATTACTGTTTTGGTTCAATTCGAAGATGACCCCTTTCATCACCATGCTGAGTTTATCATCATGTGCCAAGACAAAAACCGGAAGTTATCAAACTTAAACCTAGTATCGCAATGCCGATTGGCTCAAGTTGTAAAAAAGACACTTTTAGTTGCTGTGCTGGATGAAAAATCGAACAAGCATTATTACTTGGTGGCACAACAGAATTCGACAAAATATGATGCAGCAGCTGAAGAATCTCTAATTGATTCAGGCGGTCGTGACCTTGTGGATCCTCAAGAAAGATATGATGCCTTTTCCTTCTGAATCTGATACAATTATCAACTATGACTAAATAATTGTTATATAAAATAAAATAAACTGTGATACAACAATGCGATGATTTATGACTACTTCTTATGTAC
>JAQGAA010001836.1:0-14326 GCA_034696425.1 Isotoma viridis | reverse complement strand
TGAAGTTTTACTAGCTTGGGTTTTCCTCGTATTCAAATATTACTTTCAGCTTCCAAATTGGAAAAACTGGAATCATTTCAAAAACATTTTCAAACCTAAGAAAAAGGGTCAAGTTGATGATGATGATGATGACGATGTCCAATTAAATGCTTGGAAAACTCGAGAAGTCCTAGCATTTTTGCGGAATGAATGCATTAAATTAGGGCCCATAGGATTTCATGAAGCTGCAGTAGGGATTATTTTCCTTGTAGTAGTTGTACTTTGGATTTTCCGAGATCCCGAACTGTTTTCTGGGTGGGATGCTTTAGTCAGTGGGGCTAATAATGGAGAATCTACTGCTGCAATGCTTGGAGTTGTATTACTTTTCGCTTTACCTAAAGATTGGTCATTTCTTACTGCAGGTTTGACTTATTAATTTGAAATTTTACGCAAAACTTAAGAATTGTCTTTCTAACTTTGGATGTGTATCTTTTATAGACGAATCAATGGCTAAAAAGTATGAACCTCTTTTGGACTGGGGTTTTGTCGCTAAAAAATTACCATGGGGGGTTTTACTCTTGTTGGGAGCTGGTTTCGCCATTTCAGATGCCGTACAGTTTTCTGGACTCTCATTTTGGATTGGAACAAAATTACAATTACTTGACGACGTCTCTGAACCATTAATTTTATTACTTTGTATATTTATCACAAACTCGTTTACTCAAATGGTTCCTAATGTTGCTTGTGCGAACATACTATTACCGATCATGTTCTCAGTGGTAATTGTTACTTTAATATCATATGATCAAATGCAAATTTAATGACCTTTTAATGTTTTAAATATGCATTGATTTTGCCAATTAGTCCACCAGCTGTAGAATTCATCCCTTGTACCTGACTGTCGCTGCAACTATCTCGTGTTCTCATTCGTTTATGCTTCCGGTGAGTTTTTAGCATTAGCCAGAGTTTATAATATATTAAATATTAGATTTTGAAACAATTTATTTTAAATATTTTTTTTTAAATTAAATTGTTGTAGGTGTCAGCCCCTTCTAATGCTATCGTATTTGCTGCTGGGGACTTTACTACGATGGAAATGGTTAAAAATGGCCTTTTCCTAAATATAGTTTGTATGGGCATTGTCTACCTTAACACTTTGACCTTGGCTAATTGGATGTTTCATTTTTCGGACTACGTATACGTGTTTCCAGAACACTAACACCACTGATTAATAATTTGTGATTCAAAGTACTATTCTAACATATAATGTTTTCTCAAATATTGAGGCCCATGAGTCTTTGCGTTTGATATGTACTCAACATAGTGTAATATGTGTAGTAACAATAAGTAAAACTCGCATAATTTAACTGGAATCTTATATGATCTGTAATAATGAACGATCGTTTTTAAGAGTTTTTCAATAACTTTAGACTAAGTCCACTCAGCAATTTGATTTATTTACGGATTTTTTATATAACTGGTGACTATTTCTCCCAATCAGAAGCATTTTGATGATACGAAAAGAGCCGAATTTTTTTTGCTAGTGAAACAAGTTACGCAGTTGTATGCTAAATCCTTTGTCCTGTTAAGGAGTTTGAGGAGTCTGAAAATGCAGGTGATAATAGATAAAAAAGATTTCTGTAGAGCGTTAAGTCAATATGCATTTGAATCTTTTGTATTTATGATGGTAAAAAATTGTGCTTAGTATAATCGGTATGAATATTGAGCTACCTAAAATCATAAATCTTTGTTCACTTTCTATGAAGCTCTTTGCCTGAAATGAATATGAATGTAATGCTTAAGAGGTTGTAAAATTCATTTGCATTTGAGTTTTGTTTTACTAAATCGTTAAATTAATCAATAAAAAATTGTATATGATTTTCAAGTTGCAATTTCATTTTATTTCAAACTGCAGCACATTAATTTCACGATTGCTGTAACAATTTCAATAATTCATACAACGGAACTTCACTAATCTACAAACTAAACTACATAAAATAAAATCAAATCCCGACAAATTACCAAGTAACGCGATTCAGAATTATTTTAATTGATGAATTATCTGAGATTACGTTAATCCTCTTTATCTTCTTGTTCTATTATCTAAACGATATCCAACGTGGACTGGGGTTTGACATAATGTTAGTTAATGACGAGTTGAGTAAATATATACATATTCTTAGGTTTAGAACTGCGCTTAGGATAATAAAGTACATTTTTACAGGTACGACATTATGGTACAGATAAGTCGTCGAGTTATAGTTCTTAATTATAATATTGCTTATCTTAAATTAGGTATTTACATTACAATTAAGTACAATCCAATAAGTTCCTTATCATGGAAACTCACATTCAATAGTACTAACTGACTGTACACCGTATCCAATTTTTGTATTCAAGATTTATCCTTCTAGAGAAAATACGTATTCTTAATTCTGGACAAAATTCATTTCTTATTTGGTAAATTTGAATTGGTTGAACGTTTCAATATCACTACACGTTTCTAGAATCTAAAGTAACATTTTAAAAGAAGCTATCACACTACTAATTACTTGATTGAAAGATAACCCGAACCTGATCTATAGCACTTTTTTTATCTAACAATAATTAAATATAGATCTTTGAATAGTTCATTATTCTAAACAAGGACCTAAGTTTATTTATCAAGACTTGAGAAGTTTGTTTACATAGTACCAATGTGCTTTTTAACAGTGATTCCCATCACTAGCTAAATTTGATTAAGATCCAATATAAACACAATAAACAGTCTATTGGTATCAGACCACACTAAATTCCGAGACTTTATATGAAATACCTACAATGTACTCAAGTATACTTCATCAGTTTTATAATTATTCACCAAGTCAAATTGATTTCATATGTAAATTTTAGTAATTAATTAAAATATTATCTTATAAATAAAGTAAAACAGTCCAATTCATCAAAACAATACTTAAAAAAAGAATTGTGGCAATTTTTCTTATAAAATAAAAGATAGTACATTTCATAATGATTATAATAAAGAGTAAGAATACAATTAAAAAAGAAAGTTAGTTTTAGTAATGTAATAATAATAACAATAATATCCTTTCACAATAAAGATAACCATTTGATCTACTATCCCAGTCAGTTACATAAAAGGGAATAATATCATAGATTGTATTTTCTTACTAACTATTGACTTTATCCACCTTGGGAAACACGGAAATATAGTACGATTTAACTCAAACAATTTTTATGCGCTTCATTCACCGGTTCCGATTTACGATGATATAGATGATATACATTTGTATTGAATGATTGTTATGTTGTTTTTAAATAATTCGATTTGATTTCGCCTCAAGATTCTGAAAAATGTATTAGACTTGAGAATTTTGTTGTACACAAGCTTTAGGCTCCACATGAATCTCATCCCCGTCTTGCATATTATAAGAGTATAGTTGCTTCTGAGGAAATCGCATCTCTTCTCGTCCAACCACTTCCCTCATTTCAGCGTCCACATAAAATAAGCGCATCTTGGCCGCTGGGAATCCCACAACTTGTTCCAAATTTGCCTAAATTTATCAAAACATCTTTGGTTAAATAATTCAAAAGGGTAAACAAACTTTAGGAGCAAAAACACGTTTTTAAAATCTCTAAAAAGCTTGAGCTCTTCCTGACTCATATAAGCATATATATTATCATAATTACAATGCACTTTACCTTTAGCTCATTAGTAGTCTGATACACATTAAGGTATCTCTCAAAGATATTATCTGCGTAGCAAACACGAACTTTGACACGCGTGGCTGGTTTAAATTTGACATCTAGCAAAGGCTGAAGCTCTCCATGGATTGCAACCAGTTCGTAATATCTGAAGAAAACAAAAACATCAAAATCTCATTAGTTTGTCACCCGTATCTACTTTTATTCTATTATTTAACTCATGTATGCATAATAACAGGGTTAACTTCTTTCGTATCGTTTATACTATGCTACAGATAATAAACTTTATGTTAATTAGTCATTAAGTCAGAATACCTTTCAGGTTTCCAATCTTCTTGAACATAACGACGTATAAAGGTCCGTTCCGCATCCTCTCTTTCAGTAGTGGAAATCGGAGCACCTCCATTAAGTTTCTTTACATTAGGTAATACAGCCACCAACAACTGTCTCCTTTCATGAGCTATAAGGATATGATATCAAATGCAAAAAAAAGGTTATACAAAATAAATCAATCAAAGGTTAAACCCTGGCATTTCAGAATTGCAATAAATTCAATAAAATACCAGTCATATCTGTGAACAAAGGTATTCCTTGAAGTCTGAGATCAGTCAAACTATTGAACTTCTTCAACCTGCCAACATCAGTCATATCCACAATAGAAGTATTGGACATAGTCAAACTTTGCAAGTTTTCAAAATTCTGATAAGCACTTTCAGGTATTGAGCCTATGGGACAGTCAGCCAACCCCAAATGTCTCAGTGATGGAAAGCAAGCACCTGTAGCGATAATGTAGCAATTTAAATCAAATTATAAATTACTCGATCTTTACTTATACCTGTATACAACCGTACTGTATTATATTATCCTTTCTATCATATCAACATCAACAACACTTAAAATTGCTTTTGTCCTGTTACCGAAACAGGTATCTATATTACAATATTATCATAAAAAACAAAAACATGCCTCCGCTAAACCAACTTTTAATAACTAGCAAAACCATAAATAGTGAGCATAGTAATTACATACAGAAATGTGACCATCGCCCATTTCAAAAAGCTCTCATCAAAAGTGTACTGTACTACTTAGTACTTGAAATTGCAAATGAATTTTAAATTAATTGCTTTTGTTTAACAAGCTTTAAAAATCTCTGCACACCTTAATAGCAGCAGCACATAATCCAACAAAAAAGTAGAATATTAACATTGACCAAATCTCAAATGGCAAGTTTAAAAGGAACTTTGCCAATTTCCTCAAAAACTCTTTATAGCTTTAAGACACACAGCCCCAATTTGCATTTCCATATAGATAAGGAGCAACCTTGAGACAAGTATGACATATATATATATGTGACTCCTACTAAAACACTCTAAAAACCTTTTTTTGAATATTAATAATATACTCTCCCTACCCAGTTTAGCAACTTCATCCCAACTGGTAATCGGATTTCCATCAAACATAAGACGTCTCAAGTATGGAAAGCATCCAGGATCATCTTCATCACTAGAACTCCCATGTCCACTGTCATGGCTGTCGCTCCGGTTGCAATTCGGTGGTACAATGTATCCAATCAAGGGATTATTTGCATTCATATTATTATTGCTACTTCCAATTGTTGTAGTACCAGGAGCATTATTACTTGTATTGGTACTCCCACCAACAACACCATGATTTTTTGAGAGATCGACATTACTGAAACTGTTTAGTGAGAGATGCAGCTCCTGAAGAGTATTTGCATGACGCAAAATAAACCACACAGCCTCCCAGGATACATTCGTCCCAATCAAAATCAGTACGGAAAGTCGAGGTAGCAACGGGAAACGGAAGGAGTTCTCCACACACGTGGAAGTTAATGAGGAAGACAGACTGTTAAAACTGAGGTTAAGAAATGAAACTGATGGAGCATACTGCAGTATCTTGGAGATCTTCCAAATCCAAAGGATCATGAAAGGACAAAAAACAAATAAAAAAATGAACATTAGCATGTGCGAATAAAGAGTGTTTTTCTTAATTTTTTTAAAAACTCGGTTAGTGACCCAGATTTAATCTTTGGATTTTTTTGTTGTCATTTCCTCTCCTCTATAAATTCACACTTAACTCTTTGTTTATAAATAATAACTCTTTAGGCACCATGAGATCTGAGATCATCTACTGTCATGTGTGTGTTGTTTATACTTTAGCATATTTTTATGTTTTTTCAGATACTTCTCCTTAGTTGAGTTTGCATGCATCCGTATAGATGTATAACAATCTAAAAGCGATCATGATCATGGCAAAACTATTTTAAAAACTTTGTTCTATTTGTACAGATAAACTTATCATCATCCCTGCTTCACATTTCACAGTCAACAGTCATTCTTTGCATGTGAAAAGCGTTCTAGATAAAGCATATTAAACATTTTAAACTTTTAAACATAGTAATCATCTCATTGCAACTCAACTCTCCATCCGTCTCACAATATATCCAACCCTTTCCTCAGTAGGATTAAACATTAAAACTCTGTATGAAATATAAATGCACAAACACAATAAAAAGAATAATAGCTACTCTGTCTGCATATGATGATCAGGGTCTGTTGTTGACTGTTGACATTTAAAAAAATCTAATAGCTTATCAGTACCATCATCACTATCATCAACCCTATGTAATTTACAACTTTTCAATTACTATATGTTCTCCAATTTGCTTTTCATACTTTAACGATTATTATTGCTATAAAAATATAAACACAATGTGTACGTGAAACAATAATTTCTTTAGTGGTTTTGATGATCTTATCCTAGAAAAGCTTTAATGCTTGCTTTAATCACTGAGTAAATAAATAATAAGAAAGAATCAACATTGAACAAGAATTATGTTTAAAAAAATCAAGTTCCTCTAATCTCTCTCTCTCTCTTACTCTAAGGTACAAATCTGATGGGAAATTTTCAGCTAATTGAGGCAAGATAAGTTGTAAATGTTACAAAGTAATAAAGTACAGAATTAAGATTTTAATATTTTATAAGATTCAAGAAAATCTTGTTTTGAAATTGTTGAGGACAGATTATAATGATTGATGAGATGATGCTTGATTTATGATAGTGCGTGTTTTATTTCATTCATATTTTTCATATTAAAAAAAGTACATGAAATATGGGCAGGGCTCAATCTCAATTTCATTTCTACCTAAAGACATATCAAAGTATCACTTTCAATTCAACATCTCTCACACTGACGAGTAGTAGTTGTGAAGACTCAAGAAATATTATTTTGACTTGAATTAAGTGGCCTAGTCTGGTCTCAATTTTTCTAATCAGGTTTCACGATTGATTATTATTAAGTTTCTTTCATTCTAAAAATTTAAAGGCCTTCCTCAAGGTTAATCATTCATCAAGATTAAAAAACTTGTGTGATATTATGATTGTGATTTTCCGCTACTACTACTGCTACTACCTTAGCTCTTTTTCATTACGAGTATAAAACGAACAATAAATATGTACACGGCCTTACTTAAAAACTTTTGATGAGACTTTCACAAAAAAATTGCGAAATTTTTGCACACTTCCAAACAAATGGATCCTTAATTTCAGACCTTACTCATTCCAAGACGCCTTTAATTTTATGAGACTCGTGCAAAGTCTATTTGTGTTTATTACTGCATCATAAATTACAAATATCCACATAAAAGTTAAAAACTATCCATCCATTGTATACGACATGTAATGCTAAACTATATAAATAAACAATCCCTATGTCCACGTGGGTCTCCCGTGGTAGACATTACAGGTAATTAGTTAATGAGACTTCTTTTTACGGTTAAGAGTAAATGCTATAAGGAAAATTACTCCTGCATACATTAAAAAGCCACAACAACAGTATAATTCTCAAAGGATAGTAATGATAGTCAGTATTGATCTTCATATCTGTCCTTTGAAGTTTGAGTTGTTTGAGTATACACTTTGGTTTTTGTGAATATGCCAAAAGTCTCATAACACTCGCATTGCATATTGTTACGATATAGTTAAAAAGATGTAATAAATTAGGTTAAGAAATAGTTCTATTTTTTTACACCTTTTCGCTTTCTTTGTCAATCCTTTGTTGTTACTTGTTACGACGTAAGTTTTTCTTTTATAAAGACAAAACTCCAACTAAACTAACCACACAAACATGTGCATTCTTACAATTTACCTATATGATACATTAGGAATGATCACACAACATCTTATAATCATCAAGAAACATTTTTTTTATTGCCAAGAAGTGCTAACTTGCTTACTATTAGTAACTAATAATCACTTCAAAATATTTTTGCTTTGTTTGTGTACATGTACATGTGGAAACTGTGTTTTGTTTTAAAACCTTCTATATAATAATGACGAAAGTAGGACAGGACAAATTTTTGTTTTTTAAATTTTGTTACTAAACTACAAAAACAATTTAAGATACTTTACCTCGCTCCATTGTGTCAATTGATTATGGGCCAAGTCAATCTCAATTACTCCAGAGCATGTCTTTTTTAACGATTCTTCATCTCCGGCTGCGTCCACGTCACAATCATTTAAAATCTGTATAAAAACCAAAAACAGCTTCATTTTAATTTTGTTTTAAACTCAAGGTATCTCTCATAATTGTATTATAAGACATCTTTTACAATTTACTCAATAAAATGTAAAAAAAAATACTACTACCACTGACTTGAGTTATATTAATGGCTTTGTCAAGTACAAGTACAAAGTAAAATATGAAAACATCAATTCCAATTTGTTCATATCAGATTCCTCAGAACCTCAGACATTGTCTTTCTTTCATTTTTTAAGCAATGTCACTTTTTCTCAATGAAACTCGTGAAGCAGATTTCAACCCAATATATATAAATACACACAACAAAAACTACACTATAAACCCAATGTCTTGCATTTTACCTTAATTCCCTAATTAAATTCAAAGCTTATCTCCTGTACATTTTTTTCTCTAATCATCACATCACTATCTCTTTATTCATGTGCATTTTTCATTGTTACATAATAAAAAATACACCATCTTATAACAAAGCTCAGTGATTCCTCGTCTATCTCCGTCTAACTCTCTGCAATCTACATTATTTAAACCATCAATTACTTCTTACTAACTAACTATAATAAACTACTTAGCTGTCTGGCTAACTATAATGTTAATAATAATACCTTAATTTTTTACAGTATACACATTTAATATTTAAAGCAAGTATCTTTAAATTCTTTCAGCAGTATTCACGTAAAAATACTCAAAAAGCCAAGCAGTCAACCATGCAAGAAAAGTTGCATAAACAAAAATCGCATTGCAAAATGCTTTGGGAAAAAAGTTGCAATTGCACAGAAGTCATACCTACTACTCCTGCTAGACTTGGACTTTATCAATAAAAGATTCTACTTATAGATCCAAACATAATAATAATAACAAAAAAACATGTAACAAAGGCAAAGGCAGTTTCTGATAAATTATATCTAGGTATATATATTATTATCATCATAGATATGAAATAATACGAATATCTACAAGATTCAATTCATTCGATTGAATTAAATGGCCTTCCCATTTCATCATTCATTTGTCATCCTCATCATCATCATCACAACTAACTGTCAGCATATTTTTTATAAATTATCTCAACCAAGACGAATAAAACCTGATATTTGTGTGTCTGTATCAAATGAAATATTGATCATGCATTGAGGAGATGTAATCAAATATTAATATAAAAAACTGTATTATGTTAATAAGATGTTCCTCTGGATGGGAAAAGTTATTTTTTATTATTGAGCAAAAACTTGTAATATTTCTTAAATCATCATTTTTAGCCAATATACATCCTGATAAAGTGAAAATACGAAAAATTCATTATTAAATTTTATATGCTAAAAAGGGGAATTATTTACAAGACAACAAAAGAATCATTAATTATTCATCACATCACCTAACTAATGAAACGCATTTATTATTGAATTCATAATGTTATATTACACACTCTTGACACTCTGCAATACTAACCAGCCCACCACCACCGCCTCTTTGGCTTTAATAGCAATTTTAATTAATTCAATCAGACGAGTACTTAATTTTATTAAATGTGTACAGAAGAGGATAAATGCAAATGTAATTGCATAAAAGTAAATATTGAACACTTTTACTTGTCCTTTGTATACTGTAGTTGCAAAATGAAATGCGCGTAAATTTTTATGTGTTATCCTATTTTACCTAAATGAACTGGCTAATTTTACACCACCACCACCCTCATCATCACTGTATAACTTGGACTTTGCCCTTTTCATTAAAAACCCATTGATGATGTAAAACATTATTGTATGGAAAGTTTATTCATTTGCAAATGTATAAAAAGCACTAATAAAAGTAAATATATACGAAATGTTTATTTAATTCTTTACAACAACCCACCAGCAACCACCACTACTAACGCCAATTTGTGCCAATTTGCAAATAGTACAGTAAAAATGACAGTAAATAAAAAGGTTAGACAAAGCCTATTCCGTATTTAAATCCTAGACTCCACCCTATCCATCCTTATTGTAAAAATCATCTCAATACTAAACTTAAATCAGTTGGTCCAAAAACATGAATGAATTTGGAACATGGAAATGTTCTTGAATAAATTAAAATTAAATATTAATAATTTTTTAAAACAACCAATGTAAATGTCGCCTTTTTAAAAGTTGTAAAAAAGCTAACATTTACATAAGAATAAAAATTACGTTGTACTTTATCCCACTTAAAGTAATTAAGATCAGAGCCAACTTCATTAACACATCAATGATGAACTTATTCGATACACAATTTTGGCATGTGACATGTTATAAAAAACCTTCCTCTAATAATAAAACAAATCCCACATTATTTTTATTCGCATGACATATATAAATTTTAAAGAAAAAATTGTTGCAAAGTGAGAATTCGCACATAACTTTATTTACACAACATATCAACAATCTCTATCTTAACAAGTTAACAGACAACGTAGAAAACCAAGACTGGAGGTCGGATGGATGATAATCTGGTCATAAAGTGTAGTATTTACGAATTCATGCATTTGTCTTACATAGCATCTATAGGCTTAACTATAACTTTGATGAGCAAAAACTATTAATACAATTATATAGCTAGCTATGCACAAAACTGCGTTTAATTTGTTCACTACATAATTTTTACTATTATTGATACCATGGCGTGCCTAGCACATGGCATCATAGAATTCCTAAGAGACTAACACTTGGTATGTTGATATCAACAAAAAAATTAACAAAAAATCTCAATTTTTTATTAAATCCCTTTGTAAATGAATAGCTTCTTGTCTACCTTTGATACAAAATGAATTGACAACCATCAAGCTTTAAGCATATCCGCATTATAGCAAATCACTCTCTCTATCCAACATTAACATTTCAACTTAACAACAGAGATTTACGAGTTACTTAAACATTACACAGGCTGAGAGAGATTCAGAATGTCATAAGAAAGAACATGAACATGATGATGATACAGATTAAAAATTAAAAGTGCAAAACTTACAAGAAGCCTTGGAATAGATTTCCTGGGTCCATATCTCGGCACATAAATCCCAATCGGAGCTTCACAGTCATTTCCATACTTAGCCTCAATTGCGTCCAAAAGTGAAGGCATTTTAAAAACTTTTGCTTGCACACACACTTGAATTTATTATTATTATGATTTTTTTTTATTAAAATGGATCTTCTCCAAGTAGTAGTTTTTCAAGATGTTTTAAAGAGCTCAAGGATTTTTCACTATATGTGTAAGTAGTAGTTTTCGTAGCACAAATAATGCCAAAAATAGTACCCGGGTATCCCATTTACTTAATAGAATTTTTATGAAAGTAGTTCACCAGTATTAAAACCCTTGTTTGCTTTTAGAATTGCAATAAATCACAGGGATAATAATCTACACTTTTAGTTTTTATGGTTAGAATCCCCACACACTAACTTTTCACTCTTTGAACCGGATTTTTACTATTCATGAAGAAAACTCATGCTAATAATTTCATGTTTGCTCACTCCCCAAAAGAATGTAGTTCCTTCTTCTTCACGTACTCATGAGGCCTCTTAGGAGTTCAGGTGTTGATGATCAATTCTAAAAATTCACACCAAAAATTAAAAGAAATTCAGGTTACAAAAGTTAAGATTGGACTATAATTGGCTACTTGCTACTTGTAATCACGCAAAGCAAAAACTCCATAATTGTCTTTGTTATTAAATCTGTGAAAGTTATTTAGCTATTCAGGATGCATTAACTACACTCGACTAACTTGACTCCTTAAGAAAACCCACATTTTAAAATTATTATTTTAAGTATGTGCATATAATTCCCTGCAGGCAGAGAGTGACTGAAGAAGGCTTTGAATTTGACTTGGCCCAACAGTTTGACCTTTTTTAAAAACTATGAAATACATGCACATCCCAATCCCAATAGCATAATCGTAACAAGCCAACATTTACATGATTCTTATTAGTTTCTAGACCCAAGAGTTTTTAGTTATAACTTCCTTTGTTTTTTTATATTGCATGCAACCAATGCAAATTCATGCTAAAGGTTTTGTTAGGCTGTATTTGACAGTTAGGGCGAATTTTCTACGACGCAAAACATCCCACATGTATTTACAAACTAGAAAAAGCTCTGAGTTTTGCATGTAATCTACTTGCTAGTTACCAGTGTAAAAGGACGATGTACCTTTTAACCTGGTAAAACACAACGAATTTAGTTTTGTTGCGGAGATGATGATAGTCAAAGCTAAGCTAAAAAGTAACGTAATGAAGAATGAGTGCATTTAAATCTGTGGTTTGTTTTTCCTTTATTGTGGTTACATGTTTTGGGTTACTGAGGTCGTCTAAACTTTTAATATTCCTCTGTTTCCTTCCTTTTACTCTCTACTATTATATGGTTCCTACTATTTTGGTTGGAATTAAGATAAAAACCTAAATATTGCATGTTGTTGAGTTTTAAATGGTTTGACATGTAGAATTAAAATGCTTTCTTTGTGCCGAAGTATCATATAAAATGGTACAAACTTTTATGATACTTTAGTAGTAGTAAAACATGACGCTATTTTCAAACTTTACCAAAATAAACAAACGATTCACCTTAACATTAAATACTTCATACAAAAGTGTTTTTTTTTACATACTTGTAAATTTAGCTTACCAGAGTTTGCATGCAAAAAATCGATAAGGATCCCCGTGTCTAGAATATTATGTCCTTCCCTTTGCCAATTATTGACTTTGACCGAAAGTCGATACGTAATGCGATAATCAATGACCACATACCAAAGCAAGTTTAAGTTGTAACTTGAAACTCAACCCGAATATACTTTCCGTGTGTGTGACAAATTTTCTCAATATTTGTTTGCACTCTAAAAATACACTAAAGAAATTTTGTCGCTAAAGCAACCTATTAATCACACCTCTCTGATTTTCAAACCCTTTATGACTCTACTAAAGAACAACCTACTGTGAATTGAGCTCAAGAAATAAAATTTCAATGAGATACGAAAGGAATAGTGAAAAACGAAAGAATTTAGTAATATAGAAAAATACAATAAAAAAATTAGAATGAAAGGAAGGCCGAATTGCATGTAAATTGTTGAGTGTATCTAATGCATAATGTCATATTTCATTGTCTGTGGCAAAGCAAAATGATATTAATGTTGGTAACTTCTTACAACAATGTATTATAAAGTATATACACAATTATTATTACTTTTTAGGAATGTAAGTTTCCATACGCAAAAGTCTATATAATATTAATAATAATAATAGTACCACGTGGAATGGCAAATAAATAGTATTTGTAATACTCAGTTAGCATTCTTTATAATGCTAAATGCTATTACTACTGGTATCAAATTGGTGTGAATTGAACTAATACTTACTTGCTAACATTCTACATATAAGGTTGTTATAGTCCACATGCCTAATAAAAAAGAACATTCATCAAAAAAGAGCTTATGAGATATGAATGGGTTTATTTTATCATGGGAATTTTATAGCTAATCTTACATCAGGTATAACCACTAACAATGGTAATAATGATCCTTGTTTAATTCAACATTTATAGCTGTTGTTAGTACTATCAGAGAGATATTATTACATCGTAGTGAGTGAATACAAGAACGGACATCCATAGTCAATAAAATATTATAAAATGAATATGATTATTATTATTAATATTAACTCTGTTTTTTTACTTTTTTGGTTTCATTTTACTTTTTAGGTAGATTTAATAATACTCTGTATGTATTTGTGTTACTTAACCATTCATTTTTCTTTATTTGACCTAAAATATTGTTTTGTGTATTTGAGGTAAAAAATTATGTCCATCTATCTGTGTATTGTATCTGAAACTATTCATGTGTATCTACCTCGTATCAGTCTTCAAAAATAACATGATTTGATTTTCTTTAAAGAAATTGTGATGTATTATTAAAATTACACAGAGTTATGTACATTTTTAAAAAAAGATTAACCTTTAAATTTGAGAAATTCAAAGTCATTGCAAACCACTAGGTAATTTTGAAATTGTTATTGACTTTTGAATTTATTTATATAGTTATACTTGGTTATGATATTATTATTACAATGACAAAGTATTTAAGATAACTTG